>JAAGNO010018293.1:0-11698 GCA_033439905.1 Ceryle rudis
TTCTGTGATGGCCACTGTGTCATAGTTTTCCTGTTTCATCATGGATTCAAGCTCATACTGTTTGTTGCTCGTACTCCGTGCATTGGTATAGATGCACTTCAGATGAGCTTATGATCCCAGCATCTTTTTTTTGGAGTGTGGGTCCCATTTCCTACCAGACACTTCTCAGATGCTTCCCTGACTTCTAAAACATCAATAACTGCCCCTATCTCTTCATTTCTCTTTACATGCCTATCCCTTTTCTCCACTGAGAGGACAGAGCAAGAGTCCTTGCCAGCACACCATCCTGTAGGCCCTGACATGCTTCCCTTGGGCTTACTCATAGCAGGCCCAGTTATATCCCCTTCCCCTCCAAAACTAGTTTAAAGCTCTATCAATAAGCCCTGATAACTCATGCCCCAGAATCCTTTTTCTCCTCTGTGACAGGTGCATCCCATTTGTTGCCAGCAGGCCAGGTATATTGTATATCAACACATGAACAAAACGCCAAAGCCCTCAGGATAACACCAATCCTGGAGCCATGAATTAATCTGATTACTCTTCCTGATAATTCCCTCATTCATCTCTGTCAGTGGAGGGATAGAGGAAAACACAACTTGCATTCCTGATCCCTTAAGCAGCTTCCCCAGGGCCCTAAAATCTCCCTTCATTGATTTTGGGCTTCTACTAGTGACATCATCATTACCCACCTGAAATACCAAAAACAGATAATAATCTGAAGACTTCACCAGGGTGGGGAGTTTGTCCATCACATCCTTAACTCGTGCTCCAGGGAGACAACAGACTTCCTTATTAAGCAGGTCCGAATGGCATATTGGGCCCTCTGTCCCCCTCAGGAGGGAGTCACCCACAACAGTGACTCATGTGGTTTTCTCTGAAGCCAGTTTTGATGCTTGGTTTGGGGCAACTTGATTTTGGTGGTACCTCTGACCTAGGTGAACTATCCACCCCTCCATCAGTCAATTCCTCCTGCAGGGCTCCATACCTGTTCTGCAAGAGGATCTGGGAAGGTGAGGGAGGCCAAGAGGGGTGAGTGTCAAGAGGAAAGGGACAGCCTCTTCTCACTCCTGCCCAGTGATAGGACAAGGGGGAATGGATGTAAACTGGAGCACAGGAGGTTCCATCTTAACATGAGGAGGAACGTCTTTACTGTAAGGGTTGCAGAGCACTGGAACAGGCTCCCCAGAGAGGTTGTGGAGTCTCCTTCTCTGAAGACTTTCAAAACTCACCTGGATGTGTTCCTCTGTGACCTGTGCTAGGTTATATGATCCTGCTCTGGCCGGGGGGTTGGACTCAAAGATCTCCAAGGTCCCTTCCAATCCCTGACACCCTGTGAGCCTGTGACCCTGTGATATGCCTGCCTCCCTGAGCAGGTACCTGCTTCCATACCCCCCCCACTACTTGGATTCCCTCCTTCTGCCTGGTGGCAAGAGAGGGGGGGATCCTCTGCTTCTTGTGAAACCTCCACATTCTGCCTTTGTCGCAGGGAGTGGCTCCACCAAATTATCTCCCTCTCACACTCCCTGATAGTCCTTAACCTCTCCACCTCCTCACATAGTTCTGCCAGCATGCTGAGCAGATCATCCTTCTGCTCACAACGGACACAGCAGTTGTCACAGCTGCCACTCACTGCCAGTGAAAGGCTCAGGCACTCCCCACAGACTGAGACCTGGACAGCCCCAATTTAGATAAAATATTTACTAATGTTTACTAAAAGCTTTCTTCCTTTCCTTTCCTTTCCTTTCCTTTCCTTTCCTTTCCTTTCCTTTCCTTTCCTTTCCTTTCCTTTCCTTTCCTTTCCCTAAAGATGTGTAAGTATGCTTGATTTGGTCAAGGAATTTTAAATAAAATAATTGAAATCAAAAATATCACAGAAACTTTAGAAAAGTCAGCTGTAAACACTAAACAACCTGTTTAGCTACACTGCTTCTAAACATAATGCAAATTTATACTAGAGTGATTCTCTTCTAGTGATTTACTGTAAGAATTCTGAACAGTCAAAAAAAATATCAGAAAATTCAATATGTAATTAATTGTATGTTGGAAGGAAAAAAAATATTTATTGACTTAACTGTCATGAAATCTCATCATCCTAGACCAGCTTTTAAATAACAATGAGAAGGTAACCACAGCCTTCAATATACTGAGTGTTCAGGTGAAGTTAAAAAAAAAATTTTAAAAATTCACTGGTAGCTAGTGAGTTATGGCCAAAAAAAAATGGTTATGAAAAATATTAAGAAGTATATTTAGTTTATAACAATTATTTTTTGTTTAGAAAAGAAAGCTTATGTTTTTATATTCAGAAAAGTATTTTAAAGTGTTCTGGTAAAGAGTCTTTGTTCTGTCATTCTTTCCATAATTGTTTCAAACTCACTTGAGCAGAGATCCAAACAGACAGTCTGCAGGTTGAAGCCCATTAAAAGTGCAAATGTATTTGCAGCTAAAATAATGAAAAATTCTCTTCCATTCAACAGAAACTAATTTTAAGAAACATCAGATTGCAATGAATAAAAAATAAAAAAAAAAAAAAAAGAAAGAAAAACTCTATCTGATTACTTCTGAAACAACAAAAAAACCCCTAATCTATGGGCATCTGTTTTCAAAAATTACACAAGAAATTTTAACAAAGAGGGAAAATACAAAGATCAGCCAGCAGCACTGTTACAAGTCTGTTGATAACCTCATTTATGAGCCTGTGTGAGATGTCACTTCTCTTCCTGATATATATTCCCTCGACTAGCTCTACCTGGCCCACGCATTCCTGCAGTGGGAGCGAAGGTGCAGCACCATGCTGCAGCTGCAGCCCTGGGGTTTGCCACCACCCAGGCATTCCAGTGCACACAAGTGACCTGATTGCAAGCCACTGCCTCCTTAAGTCATGTAAAACTCGCGTGTCCCAGTGGGATGACTCAGCACAGACATGCAGAGTATAATATGGCCTGATGCATCTCAGGGGACAAAAAGGAAGAGAGAGACCTTCTGATGGTACAAGTTAGAAGATTTTTGGTTTCAAAATAATTGCTGGACCATGAAGAAGAAGAAACAAACAGGTTTTTTCCTCTGGGGTTAGTATCATCTATTCAAGGGACCATTGCAACTTCCTCTAGTCTCCAATGTCTCCCTTTCACTGTCAGTTAACACTGTTCCAGAGTTCAAACTCAAACTTCTCCGAAAGAGTCTGCTTGCAGCAAAGTGCTAACAACAAACTCAATTAAATTCCCAATTTGCTAACTATCAGTGTATCAGACTTTCAATCAAGTTTCACTTTATTCAACTGCCTAGCCTACTCCAAAGTCTGTAGTAAGATAAAATGACTAGATGCGCTAAAATTACATTCTCACCTAATTCTTAGCTGGATGGATTAGACTGCAAGATACAGAAACATTAAACACTGAATTCAAACTTCTACAGCGTTGAAACTCTTAGATAAAGGCAAATGAAAGATAACATCCTACACAAACATAACTCAATCATAACCTCTTGATCTTCGGTAACAAAGAAAGGAGATTCAAAGCCAATTTTAAGTCTGTGCTTTGCCTGGGGTCAGCATTTGACCTTTTAAAACTTAAACAGCTTCCTTTTACTGAAGAGCAGTACAATTTCCTCCAATTGTTTTGAGATTTAGTTTGGGGGTTTGCCTGTTTTTAATTTTTTCCTTTTATGGTCCAAATAATTCTCAGTCATTAAACCTGCCAGACTACCACTAAGATTAATATTAGTGTCTAGTGAACCTATGATCAGTTTCAGTTATTTATAGAATATCATGGTTTTGATCTAGTTTACAGTTTTTATTATTAAAGTAGTTTAATATTTGTTCCTAATTATTTATGAAAACTGGATTAACATGTTGAAACTCTCAGAATTATATATCACATATCAATCTTCCCTTTTCAAGGCAACCAGTCACAGGGTTCATGGTAGTTACAGGAAATATTTTGAATTTATAGTGTTCTTTATCAACACTGGTAATATTATGTCCTCATACAGAATATAGAGGAGACCATTTAACAGTGCATTCTCAGGAAAACTGACAACAGAATTCTGTAGAATTCCCCACCTCTCTGAAATATAAACTGTGCATCAGAACATGCATGTTGACCAAGTGCGTCAGAAAAGCTAGACCAACAGATTGCAACTGACATTGTTAACAGGAGATGGTAATTAAGGGAGGCACAGAAGACTGTCCACATTTTTTAGCCCATTCACTTTATACTCCTCCAGAACCCACTGTCATTAGATTCAGAATTTTATAGGGCTGAGTCATAATATATTTCTATCAGCTAGGTTTCTTCCCTTTGAAAGTCCAGTCTGTGAGCATGAGAAGATGAAGAAAGAAGAAGCAGCATGTACTGGGAGTCAGCAGCTAGACTGAGAGAGTGGGATCTGTTTCCAAGGTCTGGGAGCAAAAAGCATTTTCTGTCTCTGACACAGCCAGGAAAACTGGGTTATGAATAGGAGTGCAAATGCCTCCATCCTCGCTCTCACTACAGTACATCAAAAGTATTTATATCAGTTTAACAGTTTATATCAGTTCAACAAAACACTATCTCCATTCCTTCTAGAGAAATATATTTATTCATGCGGAGTTCACTAGCTGAGGTCTCTGAAGTCATTGTCCTCAAAATTAAACTAGCTGTCACTCCAGAGAAAAATTGGTCAACAAACCAAACAGACCAAAAGGAGGAATGCATGTATGAGTGTTTACATAAGAACCTTCATCTAGAGAATATAACTTCCTTAAAATATGGAATGTGCCAAGGAATCCTATACACTGCTAACACAGTCTTAAGCCACAGCAGCATTCAAATACACATTTCTGTTGATAAATGAAGTACAATACCGATCTGTAGTAGAACTGGAACATATTCTCAGGCAAAGCTCCACTGCCAACCTCTTTCTTCTGTGTTGCTGAAGCAGCTTACAGGGCTATTAAAATGATGTGTTATTGTTTTATAAGTGTTAGCACTTACACAACAAGTTAAGGCTTGGAAACACAGATGGGTTTCCATTGTACAAAAGAACAGCTTTTAGCGTGATAAATAAAAGCTAAGGACTCCCCTGTGGATTGAGTAGCATTACCATTAACACCTGGAAATATCACAGAAATAAATACATAAAGCACAGCTGCAGCATCTCACAGCTGTAGCTTGCTTGTTATATCTCCTTCATTTAATATGTTTTGAGTGAAACTTTAATCATGATTAAATTCAATAATAGCATTTCAGGACACTCCTTTACCACTCCAGCAAACATTTTCTCAACTTTTGCCCCTCACAGCTCTAAACAAAAAAAAATGGTATCTGACACACCAGAATTAACAAAAACATTGCACACTACTAGTTACTCTGGTAGATATCTAAAGCACTCATTCATGTACCACTATATAGAATATTCTGGACTTTAAGAAACATTCATGAAGAAAGCTCTACCAGTGACTATATTTTAAAGCAGAATGTCATATCAATTTAGGCCTAGCATCTAGGTTAAGTACATAGGCTTTTATAAAAACTAGCATAAACAGCAACAAAATTATTTCTAAAAAAGTTAAACCATTTTTGTATTATCTGTAACCCAAATGCTCTAGCTACCTGTGACTGCATGAGAAAAACTGATCCAAAATCTATTATAAATAACAATAAAGAAATAAATCCATTGTTTTTATCCAACCTGTGAAATGTATATTTTAATGGCATTGTTGTTGAGAAATGAATTTGATTAGGATTAACTGTATCAGCCAGGTAAGGTATTATTAGTACTGCAGAGACATCTTTTAATTACATTGTCAAATAGAAAGATGATAAATCAACCATAATTTCTGTAAATGAAGCTCCAATCGATTTTACTTTTAATGAAGTAATAATGTATGCTTGTTTGGTTTGGGTTTTTTTTTCAAATATTAGGAGCAAAATTATAAAAATGTGGAGTATGGAAGGGAGTGGTAGTCACTGAAAGGAGCAGGTGGAAAAGAATTAAACAAATGATAGTGGATGTAAAGTTTAATTACTGATTATTTGTTAAGAATATGAAAACTCCAGAAATTGAGAGTGCCTCTGAATGTTTAAGCCAGAAGGAAATCTAAAATAACAAAAAATAATTTCACAATACTTTTGCTTTCTTTTAACATACCTCTTTTTTTTCTCTACCAGCTGCCTGCAGATCTCCTGCCACTGTCTATTCAAACTTTCCAGTTGTTCCTTCAGCACCTTAGCATCTGCTGTTGATGACTGCTCAATAATCTCTTCACCAGTTACATTCAATGTTTTGACAACTGTTTGCTGTTGCCCAATGCCATCCTGAAGCTCCTGCAAAATACGCAACACATATGTGTATTCATTAAAATGTCAAGCATGAAACAAAATGCTTCATCACATACTGGCTAGATGGAAAGAGGTGAAAGTTTTTGCTCTCCTCTGGATTCCAAATGAAAAATCCAAAGGCAAGTAGACAGAAAGACATCTCATGTTTTTGTAACAAGTTCCTTTCAGTGCATCTCTACAGCCTTTTTTCTCCTTCTGTATTCTTGTCTTCTAGAGATCATTACAGTAATATTCTGCAGATCAATAAGTAAAACTTTTCAGCAAATTTCCTTCTAGAACCCCAAAGGTATACATGATGTTTAATAGCCTATGAAGCACTGTAAAATTAAAAGTACATAGTGTCTGGAGTTCCTATTAGCTATCAACACAAATAAGCAATGTCAAGAAAGCAAAGACTGTTTGAAGGAATTCTCCCAGTTCCAATAAAGTCTTCAGTTGTGAGAAGCCACATGATCCACTGCCTCATGGGTTTTGGGAGGGTTTGGGGTTTTTTTTGGTGGGGTTGGTGGAAACTATATCTCTAAGTAGAAGCATTATTTATATTGTTTCTACTTACACAACATTAAAAACTACCAAAGGATAACCAAGATAGACAATTTTTCAGGTTTTGCTAAATGCATTGGGATACATTTTCTATACTTTTGGTCATTAGAAAGCTATCATATCTGTAGTTACCTCATGTTTAAAACCAACTCAGTTCTGAATCGATATCTTGGTATTTTAATGCTGTATACCTATTTCAGAAATTTCTTATTTATTAAGAAATAAAGCTTTTAATATTTTTAATCTTATCAGTAAAGCATGAGGTGAGGGGTTTGGGGTTTTTTTTGTTTGTTTTTGTTTGTTTGTTTTCTTGAATGTACAAGCAGTGAATTGTAAATCATTTCCAACAGTTTACTGCTAAAATAAGCAGAAACTGAAGTAGCTTCAACGCTCTATACTATGGGATTCATACTTATGATAGCCTTCATAATCCGAGGAAGTGTGTCTGAATCCTATCTACATACAAGAGCTTTCAAGTAAAATGTTAAATCTACTTTTTCAGGAAGAAATCAAGTATTTTAGTGTATCATACTCTGGAACATTAGATGCTTGTTTTCTCTTTCTAAATGCGTACTACAAATTACAGAGCAAATTAGTAAATCTGCATGTTAACAATTTATTAAATTTGTGAAATGGTTAAAAATGGCAGAATACAGCCTTCCAGGGCTGTAAAAGATGAATGTAACTACTACTCTTTAAATATTTCTTGTCCATTAGGTCTTCAGGCCTGAGCTTGGTCACTGAAAGTTCACAAACTGAACCACATTTGAAGGTAACTTGTTTTAACATGACCACACCTCTCTTGCCAGCTACTAATTCATTAAACTGCAGAAAGTCAGTTTCATGTCCTATCCAAGCTTTTTCACATATTTTACACAGACAGCTTGAACACTAACACCAGTTCAACCTGAGGCACAGAGATCAGTATCAGCTAGTTGCCACAGCATTTACCCACAGTCCTGGAAAAGGGACATGGCTGAAGCAGAAGTTTGCACTGTCAAGACCAAGCTTATTCTTCTTTTATTTTCTGTTTGGTTTTCTTACAGTTTCTTTGATGTTATTATAGAAGAGAACAGCCCCCAAATGATTCCTCTCTTTTATACCTCTCAGTAAAAGCTGTTATTCTGTTTGTTTTGTTTTCCCCAAACTATTTTGATGTCCCATATATTCAGAAAGAAAGAGTAGCTGTGATGAGTATAATGTTGCAATAATGTGCGTATGGTTTTATTAAGTTTATACAGGATAAGAAAACACTTTCTACTGGATCCTAGCAAGCTACGACAGTCCAGTCACATCGCATAAAATACCCTGCTGGCCCAGAGCATCCCAGCACACTTTGCTTTGCCTGTGTTACATGAAAGGTTTTAAAATACCATTGTAGCAGAAACTGAAAGATGATCCAAGACCTGGAAAAGACCTATAAAAGCCTCTTACTTTGAGGTACCAGATTTTCTTGTCCTTCTATGATGCACATTAATACAATAATATCTGGTCCAGCCTTTGGCTGTTATTTTCAGGTACGTGATTCACTATTAGGAATAAATAACAGTAATGGTCAGGTAGCTCGCCTAAATGCAAAATGAAAATAATCTCTAATATTGTGAGTCTGAAAAGTCAATTCTCTTTCACGCATACACCTCAGTTTTGGTAATGCTCAGTTTAAAATTAATATCTAGTTTTCGTACACATTCACTGAATTTCACATTGATTCCAGCACTAGTGCCTTCGCATTATGCAGTAGGGAACTTTATACAGGTAAATCATAACAAGAAGATGTATAGTCTGAGGAAAAATATATCACAATAAGTAGCTTATTTCTAGCAAGGTGCCTGAAACAATTGTGCTATTGCATGCATCTATATAAACTTAAGATCCATACCACTTACAGAAAACATAACTCAGAACAAGGCTTCTACTTATAAACAACAAGATTATTCATTTGGAATAGGAGATCAAGGCAAGGAGAACAAAGAAGGGAAATTCTAATTCCTGATCTCCAAAGTTTTTAGAACTAAAATTTGTAGAAAACGGAGGTTAACTCTGAACCATCTTTTCTAAATGGCAGAAGCATCACCAGTCAGTAAACAATTACCAAGTGAAATGATAACTGAAAGCTCTTTTAAGTACCCTGAGCCTTTTTCCTGCATTCACAGCACCTTAAATTACACTCCCTCAGCATAGAGTCCATCCCCACCCCCCCCAAAATTTAAAATATATAGCAACTATTATATGGTTTCCACACTTGTTTTAATTTTCACAAAATTAACCAAGGGAATTTTCTGATTTATCCTATGGCACATTATGCAACATGCCTTACTTGACAAATTAGAAAAAATACGTAGCTCAGTGGCAGAGATGGTCTTTGAACTTATGATCCCCAAATGCTGAAATGGGAACCTCATACAGGATGCGTAGGAAGAAGTGTGAACCTCCACCAGAACATGAGAGAAGGCTTCTAACCATCTGGATTTCTGATCACCATAAAAAAAAACCTAATTTGAGATTATTTTTTTCCAAGTACTGTATGCATTTGACACTTTCAACATGATTAAACAGAAACACATGCTGGTAAAGTTTGTCTAGATTCTACAGTCTAAGAAAAAGCACATTTTTCTTGATACTGGGTACTGCACAAAGCACAGCAACCCATGAAGACACAGGATTTTGAAAAGTATTTTTGTATCAAGTGGACAGAAGTGTTTCTAAATGTTTTGCTGAAAGCCATGTTTTCACACGCTCATCCCAGTGCTATGAATCACAAAGATGTTTTTCGCTACTTAAATGTAGTATCTAAATTTTGTCAACAGCCATAGTTCCCTATTCATTTCCCCTCTATCCTTTCCACACACCTGTAGGAGGACAAGGTACTAGGACCCTGCAAGAGGTTGCCTGCCATGTTTATTTTGCTGCAGAAGGAATATTGACATTGAATCTGCTTCTTGCAGTTTCACTTGACATTTCACCCCTTCATACAGAAATAGCAAATTGAAAGGGGATGTTGCCCGTTGGATTCCCAGCTTACTCAGAAGGCTGAGATACTTGTACTTGCAATTACACAGTTTCTAATCACTTTATGAACAGAGTGATCAAACAAACTTAATTAAAAATGAGGTGTTTATACAATATTAAAAATAAAACAACTCAGAAAAGACAAGACATCATATTCATACACACAGAGCTAATCACAATTTTGAGTGGATTGCAGATACTTATATGTACTTTCTGTATTCAACATGTTGCAATTTTAGCTATTAAGAAAAGTAGATGATAGTATAAATACCCATCAGTTTATTTATTTTTTCCTGTGATTCCCAAGCATAAGGAAGCAGGGAATAATATTTAAACCTTATTTTAATGATATTTTCTCTCACACTAAAAATTGCAAAACCACTATATTAAAGGACATCTACCTCTCATACAGATGGTTTGTACTTCAGCAATGACCTCAATTAATTAATTTAGTATGATAACTTAAAACTGCCAGGACATTCATATGATGTTTCTTTGCTTCAATTAGTTTCTTTTATTTTCCAAGATTTACCTAAAATGAGAAATTATGCACATTCTTTTAGAAAACTTTCAAGTGGAACAGAAACAAAAAAGGAATATGAAGTAAACAGAAGGGAAAATCCTCACCAAAGTCAAGTTGTGCTTGTGACAACTGCTTGTGACAAGGTTGACAAAGTTGCTAGTAACACTGTTATTCTTCAGAAAATACTTTCCAGTTATGTAATATATTGCTTTTCTAAGAAAAATAAAGGTCTGAGAGACCCTAAAAAATCTACAGGCATTCCTAGTATCATCTTGGCAATACCTTTCAGTTCATACACTAAACATGAGGTGGGAATATCCTAGAAGGGAGAGATAACAAGAATATCTAACACTAAAATACATTTGTCTTCCCTCTCTTCTTTTTTAAATGTCCCTCCCGTGCTGCTTTTACTTTTATTATTTTCAGTTGAATTACTCAGTGTTTTTACTATTCATTACCATTTTATTTCTTGTTCTGTTTTTTCTTTTTCACCCTCTCTGAGTCAGTTCTGTAGTTTGCCCTCCCCTAACTATAACTGAGGATCAAAAAAAAAAAAAAAAGCAATATTAGAGATCCTAGAGCTAGTCCTATTTGCAAGCTTGCTGCACATCACTACAGCTAGAACTATATTGTGTTCTGGGGGTTGCCATCCTTGTGCTTAAGGACTTCTTCCCATTTAAGTTAGCTTTCAGTGTTATACCTCTCTTTTTCTTTTTATCTTCCTTCTATAATATATTTAATTTTATGTGCCTGCATCTTTCAAGGAGCCACAAGAAATTTCTACTGAGTATGGATGGTCAGCGTATGCCTTGAAGTCAGGTTGTCAACAAGGCACACAATGTTGCTCAGTTTAATGGCAGCTGAGAGTTACACTGCACAGATTTCTAGATAACTGTGCACACAGACTTCAGAGACACTTTTACATATTGAGGTCCAGTAGATAACAGTTTGGGATACCTAAACATGCCATACTTTTTGTGAAGTAGACTGAATCTTTGTGAATCACGATGTTTGAAAAGCAGCAATGTATCCCTGTTGGTTTAATCACAGTATTTTATCTAACTAATAAAAAGAATGTGAACAATATGGTCACCAAAGTGGTTCCTCACTTATGATTCCCTTTTTAAAGCCCGGACAGTGCTGCCTTCTTTGTTTAGACAGATGCCAGGAACCTTATTTTGCCAAGTACAAATAAAACAGACAAAAAAATATTTTGTCAAATCCAATCCTACATCAAACAATTTTATCTATTGTATAAATAACATGTAATTACAAAAATTATGGTACTTCGATTTCATAGATTTTT
>JAAGNO010018293.1:12460-22895 GCA_033439905.1 Ceryle rudis
AAAATTATGGTACTTCGATTTCATAGATTTTTTATATTTATATATATATATCTCATCAGGTTTTTGTTTTTAAATAGATACTTATTAACAGTTAAATGTCTATGCTGTGGTAATGATACTATTCATTTGTTTAATCCATCATCAATATTATAAAAGGGAATTAGAATTGATGTTATTTTTTTCCTGAAGAAATTATGATTAAACATTTTTTAGAGAAAGAGAAGAAACTTCTATAATTGATTAAACAATTTACCAAATAATTTAAAATATGTTATACCATCACATCCCTGTGCCTGATGGGATCATTTCCTGATGCCTTTTCACAATGCTTGTAACAACTGACCAGGCAATACAACAAAAAGATTAATTATTGGTTTAGACAATCTACTGGCACTATATAAAATAGTACAACAGAAAAAGATTTGAGTGGGCGAGCATTTAAAGTAAACCAGTTTGACTGCTTTTCCTTCATTACGTAAATTAAACACTCATCAGAGTCCTTACCCACTCTACGTAAGTGGGTAACAGAATGGCATAATTTCTTTGACTTTGTTATTTCTTAGTTAACTTATACATAAATCACACAATTCTTTCTGCAATCTCATTTCCTCTTGTCATTGAATGAAATAGTATTTTACTGCTTAATTTAGTCACAAACTATTCTATGAGCAATCTTACTAGCACTTTCCTCTTCTCATTGGAGTAGACAAACATGCTTAGTAATAATTTATTTTTACAGAAAAGCCTGGAAGCAACATGAAGACATACCACAAACAAATTTCTGTCAGAGACACTAGCTGGCACAAAATGTTTTAAGGAAAAAATATTGCATTGCCTTTCCTTAATTTAGGGTGAGCTACAGATCCTAAAAGCATATAAAGGTACTGTGCTCCACTTTCCAAAATCTGTAGCCTTGAATTTGACAAAAATTTCCTATTCTTCAGTTATTTACATAAATTTATCTTCTGCTTTAATTTGAATAAAAGCATAAGATTGACATAAGAGTGTCTACCCAGATGCAACAATATAAATGGAAGAACCATGAAAACATTTGGTAGAAAACTATCCCCAAAATAACTTGCTAGCATTTAGTAGAATGAATTTATCCACTAGGAGTATGTACCTCTGTTCAAGATTCTATTAGAAATAAGGAAGAAATTAATTTTCCAGGTGGTTAAATCGTATTGATTTAATCTGGAGACACGTTACTGGCACTTTTTTAGGATTAAAACAATCAACAAAATGTATATATGGTATCCTAGCAGTTTTATTAGAAGCAGCTATTAAATCTTCATTGTTTTCTGTGCATTAGGTTTGTTATTGTGTTGTTATTATTATGAATTACGGAATCTCAGGGTAGCTGAAGGAGATTGAAGAGGCAAAAAAAAAAAAAAATTAAAAAATTGTTTGCTAAGCATTGTTTGCTAAGGAGCTGACAATAAAGTGTTTTCTTAGCATAAATTACAGAAATCGTTATGGTTTGAATATTACTATCAGCTCTATGAAAAAAAAAGCAGCATTTGAAAGAGTTGACAGCAGGCTCTGGGCAGATTCTACCTATAAAGAAGGACTGGATGCATTTTGTCACTGGTACTGGGTTTATACATCAGCTGTGCATGAGAAACCAAAGGAAAATTACTGCAGACCTGCTTTCCTTTATCCCTGCCTGGACAAAAAGTTCCAAAGACCTCTCTGGACCTTAGAGGCATTGGAAAAATATGAATTATTGGTTCAGATGAGAACTGAGCTAGGCAATTTAGTCATTGTACTAAAAATTATTTAGATAAACAGTATTGTCTTCAAATACTGACACTTCACAATCAAACTAACTCCTTGTGGTTTTATATACAGATTCACCAAGGGATTAATTAAAAAAATAAATAAATAAAAAGCATATCTCTTTCCCATTATTCCCAGTAAGATATAATTGTTAAAATGGGCCATATTCCTTTACAAAGAGACACGAAATGTGGATTTAATATGACATGAAATTGTGATGAAAGTAATTTCAATATTAAACTGTAAAGTGCATGACCAGAGGTCTATTTTCTGTTTCTAACATAAATTACACAATTGCTTCTTACTAGTATATTAATTCAATTTAATTTTAGAACTGATTCAGAAATACTGCAGGGAGAAAAAAGAAACGTTTTTTTTTCTGCAAAAATTCCACTGCTACTGCATACTAACTATAATGCTTTAGGTTAAATATATAAAATTGAACTGTAAGTCAAAAAAACTACTCACTGATTTTGTAGCACACATCTAATGTAGCCACTGAAATGTATTCATTTCCATATTGATGTAGCATCAAAACATAAGGACAAACAACTTCCATTTCCCTCTACGTAAAATAGTTGGGACTATGGACTGATTTGATACCATTTTTAATTTTCAATTCCTGATATTTGCAGCATTTTAATGTTTTACTTGCTTTGCAAAGCTACAATAGAGCAAACAATGTTAACGATGAGAAAAATCATCTTCAATCTCTTTCTAGCTATCACAAATCAATCTAGTCACATAATGAATGCCAGTATATTAAAAATAATAACATGGCCTAGTTTCTTCAAACATAGCCTATTCTTAAGTTTTCAAGGGCATTGGTAATACATATGGAATTACCTTAATATCAGGCCATGTTTTTTAGCTAAATAAGTGATTTTCTTCCAGCTCGATGTGAACATAGTTCTTGATTTTTCTGCCATATTTAAATGAATTGATTTTTCTTAAATTAAAAGCAGATAGTTACTACATTTTTGCAATTTCACAGCTTTTCCTGACTCTTTCAGAAATATCCATACACTTATATAAGACAAGTTATTTCCTGTATATCCCCTATGCTTCAAAAACTAGAAAACTTCAGTTTGCCTTCCTATGGAATCCATACCTTGAAAGCACCACCCCTACTCTTTAACTCAGCAGAACTAGAATAAAATGCTGTGCGTCAGCATCCTGTTTTCCTTTCAGTCATGATATTTAAGCTGTTCTATGTTATCTCTTTCTTTTGAAATTACTAGATTGTCATCTGTCAGTGCCTCTGACTATGAAAAAATAACAAAACCCATTACATAAAAGTATCAGGCTGGAGATACTGAATAAGCTATCTATATGGATTCTTTAATGCTGGTCACTTATCACCTCTCTTTAAGACAAACTCCTGCAGATACCACCCCTTTTAAGCATTTGGGAGACTATTTATATAACTCTCACTTTCTGAGTTTCCATCCACATCTTTTACACTTCATTTTAAAACAAGTGAAAATAGCATATACATGCTTCTCAGTCAGAAAATCCATGCATATTTGCTCTACATCACTAATATTAAATAAAAATAAAAATCAACCAACAGCAACAACCATAACTACTCTTCTTGACAGGCATGAGAAATGTTTCGGGATACTTTTTTACTCTATAGATACTTCAAAATTAGTCACATACCAGATGAAGTTAAAAAAAAATCAAATAAAAAAAAAAAAATCCCACAACTAATCATGTTGTGCCTGCTTGTAAAAAAATCCAACAAAAAAAACCAATAGCAAAAAGATTTGGGCTACTGGTACAACTGTAGCAAGTCATAAAGGGATAAACATATCCTGGGCAGCATGCAAAAGTGGCTTCCCAGCTGTGGAGAATTACTGTGATAGGCAAGAAGATACGCAGGTTTAGGCTTGCCACTGTTTACATACAGACAGTTTCAAGTGCAAAGCTCACCATGTATACATGTATAGCCTCACTTCATAATTTAACTTTTACATCATTGCATTGTGGCTTCGCATTACAACAATATGAACAAACTGCAGGTACTGGTTCAATAACAAAAGATGAGATGGCAAAACTCAAGCATTGCCAGAAATTTCAGTTTAGGTCAGAAACAGAACAAAATGAGCCAAGCCAGTAGAAATACTCATTTTCCAAAAAGAGAAAGAAAAAGCCCAATTATAGCAACAAAATTATTTTTCCTGCCTTGCCCTGTAAGTGTAATCATAAAGTCAACCATCTTGACCTTAAGAAAGACACCAAAATCCCTTCAAACCGTTAACAAGAGGATTTTGTCAACCAGGATTGATTGTCCACCTTCTGCTTCCCCTCCTTCTATCACTGTTAAGGCAGCATTAGCCTCAAGCTTCTTAGCAAGGCCAGTGGGGGAATGTCAGTGGCAAGGGACAGACCACAAACCAAACAGTTTTTAAGCAGCTATCACATCATCCTCATTCTTTCTCTGTTGATTTTGCTGGTCCTTCCTTTGCTTTTCACAATTCCACCAACTCTGTATTCCTCAGAGCTGTTGCTTTTAGCTCTTTCAGTGCTGAGGAAAGGCTTTCTGTCCCAGTGGAGTTATACTAATTTAAGGAGACAGTCTTTACTCCCTGCAACAACCACTGGGGTGTTTCTCTACCCCTGCTACACTCTGTTTTCTTCAGTATCTAATAGACTTAGCCTGTGTATCCATCTTGTTCCTTCTTCAAACATAATTATACCTTTTTGGGTCTGATCTTTTATTAATTCAAATGCTTTCCTAAGCATGCCAGTATTGCTACTCAAGGGATATCTGATTTTCATATTCCCATAATTTCATTTCTGAATGCTAAATTCATCAGCTTGCTTCAAAGTAGTTGATATTGTAAACATACTAAGACTTTCAGGAACAGAGTTCATTGTGTATTTAATGCTAACATATTTTTATCAGTACAGTACCACATTTTCAAATACAATCAATATATTTATTAGAAAATTTACTTTCTGTGAAAAATATGCATCTTGACATCCTGATCTTTTAGGTGAAGAGAAGCAGGCTGAGTGTTAAACATCAAGATTAAAAAAAAAAATTAAAAAAAAAAAATATTTTTTTAGCAACAAAGCAACACATTAAGCATTTTATCTACAAAAAGTTATTCTACTAAAAGCAAATCAGCTGTCATAACTTTTATGGGCACTAGGTTCTCTGTGATGGACAATTATTCATTTCAGTTTAGTTCTTCTTACCTCTTCAGCCAGAGGTAATATCAAATCTGAGAGAAATATGTTTTGAGAACACAGAAATGCCAGGCTAAGAGCTCAGAAGAAAAAAAACCTTGGCTTGATGTATTTCAGAAAACATTTCTTCTCTCCCTGAAAACGTGTCACTTTTTCATAGACTTGTTACAAATGTAAACAAACAAACAAAAGACCTTGTTTACATTTTTTTTCTCTACTGAAATATTTAACAAGATTATGCTGGTTTACTGGAGATCTGATTCACACTGATGTATGAAGCAGAAGCATGAAGTTCTATGGTGTTTAACGTGTTCAGCTTCCTTGGCTCATGGATGCTGAGGTCACTCAGTCATACTCTGAACAAAGTCCCAATGCAGTAGGTTTTGGAAAAATCAACTCACCCTGTACTTCTATCAAGTAACATTGAATGGGAAAGACACATACCAAATTAAGTAAGAATCAGGCTCCTTTTTACTTTCTAAGGATAATGTATAATGTCTAACTTCAAATTTTCTAAAACTTTAAGTGTGTCATGAGTACAGTTTTCCATGTTAGATGAGGTAGAATTAAACCAGTGCAAATTGCAGCTCATTATTATGACATCCAGTTACTATCTGTGGTATCATCTGAGAATGAAAGTAATATACCAGTGCTGTATTAATACTAGATTATATTAACAGTAGATTATTTTATTAAAGCATGAATGCAGTCTGTAATGGTGTTATAAACAGAAAGATAATATTGATGACTAATTTCTAATTGTATCTGCAGGGTGCTACACACAGGAAAGCCATTTTGTTTTACCAAAACCAATTATTTCTATTTAGGGAATTTTGTGGAGTTTCCTTGCTTTTATTCACAATTTCTACAGTTAAATTTTACAATGAATATCTAAGCTGAGACACAGTTTCTATCAGCATATTTCATTTTGTTTTAAATAAATACTTTCTTTTCAGAAAAATAATTCATTTTTAGTGGCAATCTGACCTTAGATCATTTAAATTATTATGTTTTATAATCGTAAAATGACAAAAGCACATTCAAAAATACTTTCAAATCAACCCAAGTGAAAACTAAGTTTTATTACAGAAAGGAGCCCTGTCCTCTAGTACATAACTATCTCAAAATAAGTTTGAAAATTAGTCCACATATATAAATTATTGTGTCTGCTTATTTTGAATTTATATTAAAGATAATGTAAGAATAAACACACAAAAATGTCACCAGAGATAATACTATACCAGAGATCTATTTAAACTTGAAATAGAACCAATAAAGTTATTTTCTGTATTGTAGAACCTCTCACAGCAGGAGAAAATGGTTATCAATGGCAGGATAATATATTCTGGTTCAAAGTTAATATACTAATTTCTAGCTGAAGGGCAAAAGATCTACACAATTTCTGAAAGTCAATAAATCATTAAAACCCCATTTAAGAAATTACATAAAACTAGATATTGCTAATAATTTAATAAATCACTAGCAAACAGGAGAGACAACTCTAATCAGATTATTTGCAGCCCTCAAAACTGATTTTGTCCCTTAAAAAATGAGACTAGATCAAACTGTACTTAGCATTTTCCACAAATATTTTGGTCAGAATGAAGTGTTTACAGTTTCCTGAATAATTCTGACCAAGCTCTTTTTCTAACTGCACATAAATCTTCTTCATGATCATTTATAACACTAAAAAAAAGTTTTTTTCTTCAATCCACCATGATACTGCATTCACTGTATACGTTGTACAGCTTTGTTCAGAAGGTTGGACATGAAATTCTGAACTTGACATAAAATAGCAAAAATATTTGTTTAGATCCACTACTCTACTTCTGTTTTCCTGCTGGTACAGGACCGAGTATACATGCCTTAGAGAATCCACCATAATAAACAATTCTTCTGGTCATGGGAAAAAAAAAAAAATCAAATATAGGATTCAGTTTGATAGTAAAAAGAGTTCACAGAGGTCCACCTGGCAATAATTCATAACATTACCTTATATAAAACCCAGTGTATGCATGTCAACAGCAACGCATTTCTCCTTCAGTCCATATTCAAAATGTTAGTGCTTTAGTCTCATGCAAGATTTGAAGGGTAAGGTTTATCACTATACCAAAACTAAGAACCCCTTTCCTACCTTTTAGTCCCTCAGGCAAGACCTCCACCATGACTTACCAGGAACTGCCCTACACACAGAAGAAGTGTCTGTGTGAGACACCTCACAACAATTAGAAACACATTTCTTATACTGCCCACCTATCCTGCAGACTATCTCATCTACACTAAATCAACATAGGGAGGGAAAGAAAACAGCAACCCCTAATCATTGCCTCAGAATGTATCTAATGCATTTTTTTCATTGCCTTGTCATCTCTACCTCCCATCCCTCCCACTACAACAGCTTCAGCTCTTCCATCTCTCACTAAGCAAGCAGAGTAAGTGCATGACAGTCTGCAGACCAAGATTCATTCACTCGTTGGCTTGTGGGCTACTACTCAAGGGAACACAACTTTTGACCTCTGCTGCTCTGTCTCTCTACCAGCATCCAAACATGTCTTACTCAGCTACTGATGTTCTACAGCTTGTAAGAACTTAATTATTTGTGAGTCTCTACCTCTACTTCATGAACAATCATGCTGTGAAAGACTGAAGACAAACAATGAAATCTCATCAGCTCCATTTACATGGGAAAACAGGCTGAAAAAAATCCCTCCAAGCCCTTGCGGTTCAGTCGCGCCAAATAAATCAGAAAGGAAAGGGATTGCTTAACAGCAGAATTCCAGCACTTGCTCTGTGCTTGGGGAGAGGCCAGAGACATTCATCTATGCAGGAGGCTCATACTTTTGGGAAGCTTGCGGGAAAATCACCTCACCTAAGGTTTATTAACCAACTCTTTGGGACTTGCCTGCTCTCCATTTTCCAGGAGAGCTAAGGAAGTTTTTTCTGCAGAAACCTACTTTGAATGTGCCAGAAGTTATAGTTTCAAAGTGTTTTCTTTTAATTAATCATCTGATTGATTAATTACTAATCATTAACCAATTAATACTCTGATACAGATGTATCAGAAAACAGCAAATATCATGAAAGAGATGCAAGTAATATCTCCTTGAATAAAGACAGACAGGAAGCCAGGATAAATATCAGCCCATCAAAACATTTCATGAGCTTCTACAAATTAACACATCAACTAAAATGTGTCATCTCAGTGACCAGACAGAAAAGGAAAGAAAGGGTATAATTAAAATGAAATCTATTGTTTTTGCAAAAAGCTTATACCGAGATTTTCTTTGTTGTTGTTTTACATGCCATAACACTTGGGAATGTCCTAAACAGATACTTGTTTCTATGAAATCTAGTCTTGAAACATCTCAGGTGTTTCCACTTTGCATGATAGGTAAGCTCTAAATCTTGATTACTTCCCAATTAAGGACACTGCTCATTGTCAAACTCCACTTTTCTTAATATGAAAATGTCTTATAGCATCAACCCCCAGATCAGAAGAAAGCTGCATTAAGTTCTGGTGGGAAAAGAAACAGTTACCTGCAAATGGAGGTAGGAGGAGTCTGACTTTACTGACATCCTGCACAGTTTCTTTTATGTCAAACTGGCATTTGCAGGAAAGAATAAAAGTAAGATATGACTTAGTCACAGCTTTCACATGCATGAGACTTCCAATTTTGCTTATTCTAGACTACCTGTTTTCTGAAGGGTATAGAACCAAAGAGGTTTATGTGAAGTACAAATGCTGACAAAAAGCAAATTTTTTTTTTTTTTTTTTTTTTTTTTTTTTTTGTGTTTGCTTTGGGGTTTTTATACACTTTCCCTGCTTCTGGTACTAGACAAAAGTAATGTGCTAGTCTATAGAAAAACTGCGATGACTGAATTTACACGGTTCATTATTTTAGTGGTGAATTAAGAAGATATCTATTTGCCTGAGTAAATAATCGAACAGGAATGATGGCAGGAAGATACTTCTCAGAAGGGCTGTCGGTGATAACATGCATAACACCAGGGGATTTTAAATGAAAACACAGCTTTTGTAAATAATGTACACTCTTGAAGTTACTCTCGAAACACTAGACAACACAATTCTTCTAGACAGAGATCGTGTTTAAAATACTGTTTTTCTCAGTGTACATGATCTCCATTAGAAATTTAAGTCAGACAAAAAGACTGTTTCAAGTGAAGTGTTTTGAACCTTGAGAAGAGAGCATAAGAAGCAAAACTATAAATATAAAACAGTATTTCAGAAAGCTATCCTAGACCAAGGAGAGTGGTGGTGTTGTTTTCTTGTCTGAAATTGCTTATTATAAATCACTTTTACAATTTGTAAGGGAAAAATGGAACTTTTACTCACTGAAATATGCATTATGTTGTAAATTCTCCACTTAGAGGCCCCAGAGAGGGGGGAAAAACTACTTAAAACAAGTCTGCTCAATGTACTCCTTGAATCACTGTCAATGTATTTAAAGTTTTAAGTCTAACAAAGACAGATGAGTTATTTTTTCCTATTTAAGTGTTGAGTTTTGAATCATTTAAAAATTTTGAATCAGTGACAGTTTATTTGGTAGTGGAAGAAGACAAGTGATCTTTACTTTAGCAGAAAATGGAAAAAATACATCAAATTATAAAATCATGCCCATATTTCTCCTGCTTCTAAATATCTTTTACACTTCATTTCCATTGTTATACCTTGATTTTATCTCTCAGGCAGCATGGAAGGATATTTCCAGGGAAAGCAAGAACAGTATATTTAGAAAACATAAAAGCACTGTAAGATGGCCATTCCCTTTTCACTGGCTTTCTTGGTCCTTATCCTTGTCTCTTTTTGACAGGACTTCAGCTAAGCTAATAATAAAAGCATGTAAATAAATCAGGCTTTAAAGACTAAACACTCTTTCCATCGATCTCAGAGAAAATTCTAAATACAACAAGGAATAAAAAATTGGGACACAGATGAAAAGCAAATGTCTTTCACACGCATGACTCATAATGTTAACGCATATGAAGTCCTGTTTACTTCTCTGGGAAAGGTGGCTCTAGTAAATATATTTATGCTGTTTTCTCATTTGCATTACCAGCTTGTACCAAATGTGTTAATGTGTTACATAGAAAGTCTATAGTTCTGAAGTTTAAACTACATTTTACACAAATGTACCATTGATAGTTTAGAAACACATGCATTCCCTGTAAAACAAAACAAAATCCTCAAACACAACAGGCAACAGAAGTGACTGGTTCATGTCACTCCTTTGCTTATTTCTTCACTGAAGACCTAGGAAAAGGTTTACAAATTTCTGTTTATACATATTTAAGAAAACAGAATAGCAAATTTACAACATTTTCCTTTGTTTTTATGTCCCATAGAAATTTCCTTGGAAATAAAATATTAAAAAAAAAAAAAAAAAATCCACAACAGATTATTAGGTAGATCATTTTTATCCCATTTCCAATAGCTGAC
>JAAGNO010018293.1:23316-48528 GCA_033439905.1 Ceryle rudis
ATAAAAATCTTGTACACCCTTTTCACCTCCTTCTGTTAAATTTATTAAGTTTTGTCTTTATAACCATCATCTCTGAGCCATTCCTAGGACTCACTAGATAACCAGCAGAAAGCTGTTTTCTGAAAAGTAGCCTATAATTTAAGTATAAAAATAATTTTTAAAAATAGCATGAGCTAGGATCAGTTATCCTTCACAGAAGTATAGTCTCTTAGTGTGTGACTATAAATCTGCTCACAGGTGTTTGAAGAGAGACAGAGCTTAAACTCACAATAAATTCACCCCTATCCCTTGAATGCACTAGCATCTTCACCGCAGACAGAAAAAAAAAGACTACTGTTAATTGTGACAGAAATGCTCAAAATATAAGAGCTAAGCTTAGGTGTGTGCCATGTCACCCCAATATTCAGTCTCATGGGGATTCTGACTGGCAGATATGTTTTACTTATCTTCTATTCCCCTCTCTTGTCCCAACACACAATTTCTTAGCCCTTCACACCATGTTTGAAAAAGCATCCAATTAACTTCCTGGAGTTATCTTGCTTCTCTTTGCACTTCCTATTTTTATCTGAAAAGATTAATGTGAAAACAGAGTCCTTTGACAAACTAGGGTTTCTTGGAAGAACCTGTATTGGACCAAATAGCCAGTATTACACACTACTAAGCACCATTGCTAATCTATTACACTCAACATAGAGGCACGAATGAAATAATGTGGTAGCTATGGCTTGGAACTCCTATAAGCTAGAGAGGACTTTCATAAACTCCGGGTGACAGTCTGGCGAGAGTCATAATTAAAATTAGCATACAATAAAGAATAGCAAGAAGAGAAGAAAAAAAAAAAAAAAGGCTTTGGAATATGGCTGCTTTAAAATGTAGGCTGATTTAAAGGGAAGAATAGAAAACACACCCCTTTATTCATGAGACCTGGTTAGGAGGACTTGGTCAAACTAAGTAACTGCAGTTTGTATTTAGACAAAGATGTTGTTAAGGTCTCTCCGTATGAAGCCACTAAGCAGTTGTAACAACAGTTGTAGCACAGTGCAGACATCGACAACTGGCTCAGGTACAAACTGTAGAATACTCAGAGCTGCCCAAAACATCCTCCATCACAGTAGCCTTGTTGTGTAGGTGATTCTGTGAGAGACTCCACAGGGAGAGAATGTATTGCTTTAGAAAAGGAACTCATCATTCATACCTTGTGGGTTTTGGTTTTTTTTTTCCTTTACATTAAGACTCATTAAGAATTTGTTCTATCTTTAGAGAGAAAAGAAAGTAAGAAAAGTTAAAAAGTTTTCCCATATCAACACTGTCCCTCCCCTCTAAGATGAACCAATCTGGAAAATTTTCAGTCCAGTTTTAATTTTTATGTGCTTTTGCAGGAGAGGTACATCATCATCTTTTCTCATTAAAAACAAATGTTTGCATGAGGATTTGGAGTAAAAAATCAACCAATTCATCATAATTTCAAAAAGTCGTTACAGTATTGCAAACCTGAGGCATTATAAAGTCTCATATCTAATGTCTTAAAATCTAATCAGGTTTCGCTAAGCATGGAAACATTGAGATTTTATTGTAAAAGGAGCTGGTTTCAGATTGGCT
This sequence comes from Ceryle rudis, assembly GCA_033439905.1. Taxonomy (NCBI): domain Eukaryota; kingdom Metazoa; phylum Chordata; class Aves; order Coraciiformes; family Cerylidae; genus Ceryle; species Ceryle rudis. The sequence continues at coordinate 24,916 of JAAGNO010018293.1, forward strand.
ACATGATTAATGTAGTTTTTACAGACTTTAGGTAAAAACAAGATATATTACTGTTTAGGGATCAAACTAACTTTAAAGAGAGGTTTCTTAAGGAAATCTGACTGCTAGGATGAAAATGAAAGCGATTATCAAACTTCTTTTTGTCACTAACGTGGTTTTGTAAGGAGCTGCTACATAATTCTTATGCTTTCAAATTCAGTTCTTTGTCATATTCAGTCTTTGCCACATAAACATTCAACTGTTCCAACAAAAAGAACATTCAAAATCTTTAATCGTTACAAAAAGCACAGTACCTTGACCTTGTATTTTAAAGTTAAATGGAGTGACATTATGAAAATTAAATTACTTCTTCCTCATTTCCATAATATCCTTTAAAAAGCCTTGCCTAGCCTGGAGTATATGTCCTATTTCTTTATCTTTCTTGATGACCCCTCATGCCTGCAAGTCAGCTCGTTTTTCTCTGCTGAAGACTGCACCCTACCACTCCACACGCTCTAAAATTTCCATTAAAATCTAGGGCATCATCACTCATTCTTATCTGCAGCAAGCTGCCGAACAGTACGATATCAGCAACGGCATGTGAACTACTCTCAAAGACAATATAGTTATACACATCACCGTCCAACACAGAAAAGAATTCTACCTGCATAATACATTATCTCATACAGTACACTGGGAATCTTAAAAACACTGGTGTAGGATGTTATTATTCTCTTGCAACAGCAAGTGTTACTCGAACAGCAATTTACCAGTAGGCAATTAGCTTCTCAAAGAACATTTTTTATTAAGTTCACTTCACAATGAAATGATCTGTCTCATCAGCTATTTAATATTTGCTGGTTAAAGCATTATTATTTTAAATTAGCATATTATGAGTACCTGAGGGTATTTAAACTTGTCTGTGTGTTTAACCTTCAAGTTTCTAAGTCCCTTTTCTTCAGGCTGATTCTTAAACAGTCTCATACCCAAAGTACATGGACACTTTTCAAGTTTTTTAAATTAACTGTGCTCTTTCCTGTTCCTTTATCTTTTCTACTTTACAAGAACTTGTATCTGTGTATGTGTATAGATGTGTATGTGTGCACACTTAAGAGTACATATAATTGTATACCATTCTATAACTTTTTCTGCTTATATAAAATACACTTTTTACAATATTGCAGGTGAACTTCAATCTTGCCAAGATATTTTGCTGCATCACAGCTGTCATAAAATTGTCATTTTCATCTTTCATTCTTCAGCATGATGACCTTTTCTGTATTCTGATCCCAAGCCGTTACATGCCTTGAAGTCAGAGAACAATAATTTAATTTTGCATTACATGTAATGGATATTCTGTGTGTACCGATGTACAGAACAGAAGAGAAGGCTGATCTGTTTGCAGATGCCATTGAGATAGTCTGCTGTGCTCTTCACAGTATTGGTTGAACTTACCTGTGAGCTAACACCTCTGCAGCTCAGTAGAAAACTTCACTATTATATGGGCAAGAAAAGAATACAGAACATCTAACGGCAGTCACATCAGACAGTCTTGCAGAAGTCTGCACCTGAGGGGATTTGCCACTAGCAACTACTGGTACAAAAACTGCTCAGCATCTATGAGAAATCTAAGACTAGACTGCTGGCTGAACAGATCAGGTTTGGTCATTCCTTTTTTCAAATGACATGTGTGTCTTTCTTGCTACAAAACCTTTTCCATATTCTGTCCACGGGTCACCATCTCCTGCATCTTTCTGATATAAAAACACAAGCACCTTTTACTCTTTTCTGTATTTATAGGCTTTTACCTGAGGATGGCACAAACACATCAATGTTCTTATTGCTGTATGGGACAAAATATATGCCAGCTAGGTATCTCTTTCTTCCACTGGATGAATGTATACAAATGAGGACAGAATAATTCATCCATGACTCCTTATTTAAAGAGTTCAACAGAGGAAGGGTTTTTTTCGTTCGGTTGCTTGCTCTTTTCCAGTTTTTGTTCCCAGCAATACCAGCAATATATACTTTGCATATAACAGAGGAAGCAATAACTCATGATCACCTCTGATATGTCCTCAAAAATACTGTTGGGTAGGAGAGCTGATGTATGTTCCTCATCTACTAACATGAAAAGACAGCTAATTCTGATTATAGCTATAGTCAGTCCTGAATGCAGATATTTTTAGTGGTTAAACAATCTTTATGGCAAGTTTGTGTTAACTTTTTTTATAGCTGTCTCACAACTGGACATTTCATAATGAACGGTAAGTAGGTTGAGCATACACAAGGCAGCATTGTAAATATTCTTTCTGTTGAATAAGTGATGAATTGCAAACCAAGCTTTCACTGACTAGCATAAAAATAGGCTGATCACAGAGTACATGATCTTTGCCCACTAAGTAGGCTAACAGCACTTCTAAAGAGAAGAAAGGTCACTGAGCTTAAAGTCTTCTGTGATGTCAAGTTAATATATTACATTTCTGGGGCAGGTAGAGGAAAAATTAAGTCCTCTAATGACTGAAACATTGTTTTAACAGAATCCAGGCAGAATGAATCCAGTTTAAATGAGGATCATGCCCACAGCATGGTTTTAGGCTGTGGGCAACATGTCATGTAAGGTGATCTTACCCATTTCAGCAGGCTTCCCTTATTGAGTACATCTTTCCCTACTGGTTCCACAACACATATACCTTATGAAACATATATGGAACAGATGGTATCCATATGAGAGGATGGCATTCATTAGCTCTATATTTTTGCATATAGGTTACATGTGGATGTAAACAAATTTACAAGATGAAATACAGAACAGCATGTATATATGGCTTCATCTTGCAATCAAGAACAAAGTCTTGCAAATTTTAAATTTTCCTTAGAGCTGATTTCAAAAGGTATCATTGAGAAGGATGAAAGGTACCTTGATTTTTTATGTTAAGAGACTTATCTTATTATTATTTCACCCCCACTCCCAACTTTTCTGCTTAGGACAAGAATGCTATGTTCACTGAGGAAAACAATTGTTTTTTAAAAAGCCTAGAAATAAATACTTGGTTGCAGAAATTTAGTGGATATATATATTGTTATGTAACCAAAGATAGCATAAAAAGCCAAACCACCTTTAAATAACATTCAGAAGATATAATATCTGTCATTTGGTTTATTCTGATATTACAGGATTATACATTATTAGTTTTAACCAACATAATCATACCCAAGAGCAATAGTTTTACTGCATCAAAAAGGTAATGCCTGATCCCAAAATACTTTCTTATTATTTATACTAAATTCATTATAACATATTTAGGTGTATTCCTCCATCTGAATCCTATAGTTGGAAGATCAAGTAACACAAATGGAACATATTAGGAGGACAATACACATTATCGAGAAAGTGCTATATCCATTCACCATCTTCAGCACTATGATAAGCATCCAATTGAATACCTTAGAAATGCTATGAGGACAAGAGAGGGATGTATTAATCCACAGATTTAAAATAGTAAAACAGTAAAAGGAGAGATAATGAGCTTTAATCACTCTTGCTAAGAAAACTTCAGTCCTTATGATCTTGAGGCTGAAACAGCAAGTAGCATCAATGAGCCTAAATGAAATGGCATTTAATACTTAAAGTAAATCAGATAAAACCTCTAAACTGACACAAATTATCTCCGCTATTATGGATAACTGATACTGTTTCACTGTATACCTTTTCTCTGGAAAGTGTGCATCTTATTTTATTAATCACTTGGGACTTGACCTGTCTCTTTCACTATCTGCTGAGCACCAAATACAGTTTTCATGATATGTTTAAAAATAACTCATAAGCACAAAAATAGCTAGTTAGAGAGAAATATGTTTTGAAAGACCACAAGTTATATTCTCTAACTGGTTTTTTTTGTTGTTGTTGTTGTTTGGTTGGTTTTTTTGTTTTTTTTTTTTTTTTGCATATAAAGCATTATGGGACAGAGGATACTTGAATCAGGGACTGAAGTGGATGAATTTAATTTGAAAACTCAGTAGGAAAAGTTTTGTACTTTAGCACAGATTTGAACATTTAATTGGAGACCTAATGAATTTTTTGGCATCCATAGACACATTATGATGTTACTATTACCTTCCATTTATTACTTAGAATTAATATGATTGGAATAATTTTAACAATTCTACATGACACTTCTGATCCTTGGTGAAATCTAGACATTAATTAATTCAAAAGAAATTAAATAGTCATCTCAAATTTTCAAAGATTTATGAAGTACTCTGTAAGCTGATGTCGGAACTCACTTTAGGTAACAAATATTCCATTCCTGACCCTGTTTCTCTAACACTGAAGCGTTTTTAAGACCCTTTGTTGACAATTCAGAACTAGTTTATAATAATATATGCTAGGACGTTGACTGCTTTATAATTAGGGACAGAAGAAAAAAGCCTTTTTCTTCTCAAAGAGCTATGCTCCTTCATTTAAGTTAACTTACAAACCACTCTAGTTAAACAAATGCAAAATATGCACTTCTTTTTCTCCTAAATATTTTTTTTTCAGATGATTAATATTCTTATTCCATAATAAGAGAAGTATCTGTGTCATTCCATGCTCCTTTTATTAAGATTAATTAGAAAGATATCTTTCACTTTACTAGTTTATCCTTCCTGCATTGATAGGAAACCAATGTTTTTTCCCCCTGCACAATATATTTATACTAGAGCTATTATATTCTCTTAAGAACAGTAATACAATACATGCAGCTTCTCAACACAGTATTTTACCACTGAAAATATATTAAAGAATGCCAGTTGTTAGCAAATACATATTGTCATATATGAACCTATTCTAAATAATCACAGTCACATTTTTTATAAGTTTTATAAAGAAACAAGATAAATGCAATTTTTGTCTTCTTTCCAGCCACCTAGCAGTCATCACCTTGGAATTAACAATTTTGGGGTGCACCCATTCCAACCAGATCAGAAAAAAAAGAAGTGATGCAAAAGATAGTTTAATTCCTATATTTTACATAAAATTGATGGTATGCTACTGGAAGACAGCCCAAATCAGTGTTCTCCCAACAAAAACAGAGATTGTAGAATGAAAGTAACAATTTTATACTTTATGATACTAGCAGCTAGTCAGTCAAATCTTACTCTACTTGTATGCAATGACACCATACACTTTCTCTTTGCTGTTTTATAGTTAGGGGACAAGGGCTAAATGTGAGGGTTCTTTGAGATAAAAGATCTTGCAGGAGACAAATTGCATGGAATTTTAGCTCATCAGCAGGGGTTGTGCTGAACAGAGCTCCATGAAACCCATTTGCTTTACTTCCGCTACTCAAGACCTGCTTGCTCATGCTTTAAATCATGTTTTTTCTCCACTGATGTTTGCTACTTTTTCTTTATACATAAGATTTTTTAGAGTATACATACAAAAAAAAAATTGCTTGGCAAATTAATAATAGTGTTTGAAAATAACTGTAAAAATATTTACAGAAGTAATTCCTTGATAAGAAGAATAATTAAGGTATAAGTTATGCTGTTCTTTTCTTGTATGTGGTTGCAAGCAGAAAGTAGTATAGCAAAGAAGTTCACCATAACAGCAAGAGAAAGCTGTGGTACCCAAAGAACACTCTGAACCTTTCTGATACTTAGGTGATGCTACCATTGATCCTTGAAGTGAAAGTGAGAAGATCTTATATGGAAAAGTCAGCACAGGAGTTTTGAAGGTCTTGTGATATACTTCAGTTCTTTTACTTGAGCGCACAGGGCAGAACAAAGGTGAGGTGGTTTTCAGAGTGTGTGCTTTCTAGCCTGAAAAACTAGGAGAATTTCCCAATACCATCGTAAACATACCTAAATTACAGGTTTTCCTCTTGATAAATATGTGTGGGATCCACACTGATAGCCAGCTCAACTTATTAAAAACAGAACTAGAAACCTGAAGCTATAAGCTGATTGTAAGAAGGAATTTTTTTTTTTTTTTTTTTTTTAAGCTTTGATTTTACTTTGGTTGATTGGACACCATGGAATTTGTTCAAGATAAGACAAAGTCTTTCCCCCTCTTCAAAAATATATTCTATGCAATTTCACTTCTGAATGAAAACAGATTTATTTCAAATAGAAGTTATTAGTATATATCAGGATATATCAAGGCATGAAAACAGACTTTTTAAAAAACTTGAGCTGTATTTTAGTTTATCATTTTTTTCTGGAATAAAACTGATTGCTTATGTGGACATGAATAATCACAGCAATCAATCTTCATGCATTATAAGATAGCTTTTATCATAGTATATGGGTTTATATTACATTTTATATTATAGAACACTTAGATATACGGTGTGATGTTACTTTAAAATAATGAATTATTTAAAAACATGGATACTCAGAATTGTAGAAAACTTATAAAATTAGTATACATCCAATTCTGATAGGATTTCTGTATCCTTGTTTTAAATATAGAGAGAGAAACAGACAAGAAGAATTAGGAATGTTTTCTTGAAGTCCTCACCATGAGATTGCTCTCTTGATTTAGTTAGCCTGCTATCTTTCTTCTTGAAGCTCCCATTCTCCAAATCTGTAGAGGCAGATGGGACTATTCAGCAAAAACAAACACTCTGAAGGAATTGAAAGTATGTCCCTCCAGCTATCAGAGGTAAGTACTTCACAAGCTGAAGGATGAAATTTGATGTAATTCTAGGAGTAGTTAATAAATAGTAGAATATGATTGTGTAATCCATTTAACAGCTACAGATATGACTGCATATAATGGCCTACTACAACAAGGAATACCACAGATTGACAAGAAGTATTTTGAACAAGATACACTAATGTATCATTCTGTAGTGCTGTGCCTATTGTGTCTCATATTAGAACAAGCTGTAGGCAGGCTTTGCTTTAGTTTTCTTCCATAACTGTAAATATATATATATCTCCATATATCTTTATCTCTGATGTTTCTTTACACAGTTAACTTTCTGAAGTTTGAATTACAAAAATTGTGCTATACCCATAATTTTTTTCTTTCTGTATGCTATATTGCTTCTGTCTAGTATGGTGGATCTTTTTGGGAAAGACAAAAATTAGGTACAGTGTAGTAACTATCAATGAAGATATAAAATTATCATTAGCAATATTCTATCCATTTTGCTACACCAAGAATACCACCCTCTGGAAATGTTACAGTATCTTCGCCAGATAACTTCATCAATTTCTCAGAATGGAATTAGATCAACATCACTTTCTGCATTTGAATTAGTAGATTAATTAAACCTTAACCGCTCATTCATACCCTGTGCTGCCTTTTATGTGCACAGGATTTTTTGGTTATTTTTAATGCTGAAAACTTTTCCTATCTAGTTCACCGTGTGGCATCACAACCCTTTGCATCAGCACATATAAAGGGTCACCAGAAATCTGGAGGCAACTGGGGGTGGATGAAGCCTGCTTTACACTACTGCTGAAGAATACTTGAGAATTAATTTAAGCTGCAGTTTCTCATATCTTTTGGCATCACTATATGCAGGATTTTTGTACTAAATCCTTAACAGAACACCTGTGTTACAAGTTAAAGTCCTATATGTCTACATGCAAATACCATCTTTCTTCCTGCCCCTTCATGTAGGAGGGCTGCTCCACCTTCTAGCTGTACAGAGCAAGCTTGCCACACACACATTCACAGGAGAGAAAACAGGAGAATGATGTTTTCAGAAACAACATCAGAATCACAAACTGGCAGCAGTGCTGCAATGCATCACGAGACTCTTTCAAATTCCCACTGCATCTTCCTTGGGACAGCAGCAAAGCAAGCCCACCAGTGACAAGTCTCTAACTGGCAAGAGGCCCTGGGCAGCAATTGTCCTTGCTGGGCACCCGAGGTGACGTGCCCTACTTAGCACATCTGAGATCCATCCAATGATACGAGGAGGGATGAGGAAATATTTGCAGAACTTTTCTTCCTTTCCAGCCCTTCCCTGATAATTAGTGAGATGAAGCAACATTGTTTGTCTCACTGCCCTCCCAAATAAATGACCTTGTGTTTATCACTTAGCTCAACTGCAGCACCTCAGTCGAAATTATTTGATACTCTAGACAAGCAAAAAGCCTGGGGCAGTGAAGTCCACGGAAGCTTTGCCATCCTCTTCATCAATTTTACAATAACATAATAAATATCTATTAGTCAGAAGATGGTCTTTTCCCTTCATAACAATCAGATACAGAAATGTTTCTGGTTTAATTTATAGGTAACGTATGTATTCTGCATGACACACACACATTAATTAGCTTCACCTAATGATTACCAAGGCTTTGTGTCCAGATCAGCAAATGATCATGTCACTTCATTCCCAAATACATGTCGCAGTCCTTTTAAGATGGAAATTCAGTAAAAGTGAGCATATAATACAAAATATATACCTTAATACTTTGAGGCTATCACAGCAAGATTAGTTGGAAGTAGATTTTGAAGCTGATTTATATTAATCATAAGGCCAGAATTCCTACATTGAAAGACTCCTCAAAAAAAACCAAACCACAAAAAACCACAAAAAAACCAATTAAGTGATTGGACTACATTTTAGCTTAATTATTTCTTTAATTTTTATTGCACATCTGTAATACATATCTTTATAGATGAGCTCTAGAAATGTTTTCCCTACACTGCACTGAAAGCAAGAGATCAAATAAAACTTTTCCTTGGTAAACTGTGACTTTCACAGTCACTGAAATATAAGATGACTAAAAGCCCTCCATTTAACTTCTTAGAGAAATCACCACCAAGAACTACTTAATTTACACTTATGTAAAAATTTGGGTGATACTAAATTACTAAATAATAGAATTTGATCAAACTAAGTCCATGTTAAAGATTTTAGAGCACTGCGAATTGTTGGATGATTAAATTACTGGCAAATATTGAACAAAATATTTCTTTCTCCGGTATTCATTGTTTCAGTTTGTTTTCTTCAATTTTCTTCCTTTTAGTCCCTAGCTAGAACTCATTTAAGAGGGAAATGTTTTGGTGCTTTTTGGAAGAAATGATGGGGGTGGAAAAGAATAAACCAGCCCTCGGGGAAGGAGAATGGAGAAAGTGAGCCTCATTCAGCCGCTTTAATGTCTGTGTTAACAGACAGTAAAGAGACATCTGCAAGAAATGCAGTGATTCTAGATCTTCGTGGATAGAATTACAATAAAGCTAATGATTCTCGTACCTGAACACCAGAGCTAAACTCCTTAAAATGGGAATTCATCCCTTCTTTACTTAAAACTGTTTCCACAAACACGGTAGAAGTGTGCAAAATGTATCTTTCCAAAATAATTGCCAGACCATAAAACAGTACATGTTTATGTGGGTACATTTGTATAGTTTATCCCCTTTTTATTTTTCATATGATTTTGTTTATGAATATCCAGCTGTTTAATATCTTAAATCCCCATCTCTACTATATTTCTAAGACATTTTATACAGTTTGGTCTGATTTAAAAAAATAAATCAAACCATACAGGAAAAATAAAATAATAATAAAACCAAAACAAAATGAAAACAAACAATCCACACATACACCAAAAAAAAAAAAAAAACAACCAAAAAAACCCCCACAACAACAACAACCCCAAACAACTAAAAAAACAGTGCAGTTTAATCAGTGAGACCTTTCCTGAACACTTACAGAATGAATAGAGGCACATGCAGGGGATACTACAGCAGATAGTGTCTGTAGCAAGAATTTAAAACAACACATTAATTCCTGCACCTTGGGCTGCACCAGGCAGGGCATTGCCAGCAGGTGGAGGAAGGTGATCCCTCTCCTCTGCTTAGCACTGGAGAGACACAGCTGGGATGATGCATCTTTGTCTTAAGCCTTCAATAGTTCTTTCCCCTCTGTTTGGCACCCTCTTAATATTGTTACTGACTATAAGCTTAGAAGTTTTAGGAATAACACTGTGTTATTTGTTATTAAGAAATTTATTTTTTAGTAGGTGAAAAGAGACTGTTTAATTTCCCATGGCCCAAAACAATGCTCCTTTCTTTATCATGTGTTATGATGCCATCAGTGGCCTTAACAGTATTTTATTTTCTGCTCCAAATGTATCTTATCTCAAAGATGTCTCAACTCAGTAAAATTCACCAATCTAAACAGATTTAGCTTTTTACAAAACAGAACATGATAAAACTATAGGGAAGTTCATATCCTAAACAGTTATTGCACTAAAGAACTCAGAACAAGGTCTATTATCGAGTACAGGTACCCAACACTGTTCAAGGTTATTAGAAAAGCAAACCAGCAAGAAGATCTACCATGTTCGGACATACTACACTAACTTTATTTTAGACAGTTACTGAAATTGTACTTTGGTAATCTGACTTGAGAAATAAATGGCTCCGTTTCATTTGTTGCCTAAATCCTTGAATCAGGAAATGCATTAGATAAAGTTTCACAAAATAAGTCTACAGAAATGAAAGTGTGGGTTCCTGAATTTAGAGCTAGAGGACACCTGGTTACGTTCCTTCCCGGCAGAAGGAGATAAAGCTCAATTCTCTATGTGCTGACATAAACTGACAGTACAATTTTCCAGCAATGTTTTCAGTAACTGGAAAAAAAAAAAAAAGAGAGAAACTTTTCTTCTTCAGCTAAGGTCACACAAACCATTCAGTTTCCTATCTTCCTCCCCTCTCAGCAGGCAAGAATAAACAAACCAGGGTTATATTTTGCTGAGGCCAAATAGACAGTGCAGATTCTCTGCAGGGGGAAGCAAACACAACAATTCCCCTCGGGCTGTCGGACAATGAACAATCACAATTCCTTCTCACCTCAAAAAGCAAATAAGAAACAAGCCAACCCAAAACTGTAGCACAGCCTTGCTGTCTTAACTTCAACAGAGACAAACCATAAATATCTCACTTTACCAAAAAAACCTAGTTTAACAACTTTCTCCTAGCCTGACAGCAGCAGTAGTATTCTGTTTTCTTGATTTTCCAGAAGAAAGAAGTTTAATCCACCTTACAGCAAGGAGCTATGGGACTAAGTGTCCATTGAGGGAATTCAGGAGTAAATGCTAATGATTATTCCAGCATTCTTTAAAAACAGTTGACTTCAAGAGCCTTGAAGAAGCTATCATCCAGGAAGCCTCAAAAAATTGTGATGGTCTAATAGGGTATAGCTATAAAACTATCTACATAAAGCTGTTGATCAGGATAAGTCAGTAGAATCTGAAAAGGAATGAATTCAGTGCATATCTACTCTTCACCACAAATCCAAAGAGTTAACCTTTGACAAGTTATCTGCCCTCGATTCTGCTGTTGTAAAAGGATTTCTTTTTTTTTTAATGCCACTAGAAACCACTTGAGGATTCTCCTAGAGACATAAACCCACAAATCCTTAGAAGAAGTGTGAAATGGATTCAATTACTGCTTCTTATGTCACGATAAGCACAAGTTTACAAGAATAATACAATACCTTTAGCCCTTTCTAACAATGATTTATTTTATCTCAATTTAATTATCACAAACTGGCAAGGTAGAAATTTTTTTCAAGAAAAATTAAGTGCAGATTTGGTAGCATGTTATACCGCCAAAACAGAAGACACACTGAAATGAGAATGTCATCTACTTCATTAAAGTGTACCTTTATCATTAGCTATTGAAATTAAAGGTCATGAATTCTCACAAACTCTTCAGAAGTACTGTGGATATAGTCTTTATGGTGTCCAAGAAAGGTGGCATCATGAGGTTTTACCAATAAAGGAAATAGATAATATTTAATTACTTAATCAGACAAAAGCACTTGGAACAGAATGTGAAATTATTTAAGCTTTAACGGTTTACAATGATCACAGGTTGAGAGTTACGGCCACTATAACTCCATATAATAAACTGTGCTCACCAGAGATGACAAAAAATTTCAGAAAAAAACATTATAGATATGAATCACACAAGGAAGACTAAGAAGCAGCATGTTTCAGCAGACCATTTCAAAGTTAATTTAAGTTTGTACTTAATTACTGTGCTCAAAAAAATACCCCTCTATTACTCTAAGTACACTTCAAAAGCTCTAACTAGAGACAGTTTTTAATAACGGGGAGGAGGTGGAAAGTGGGGAATAGCTTGTGGCAAATTAACTCCTTAACTGGAATCTGGAGAAGATCAGTTGTTTTTTTTTATGGCAAAAATCTCAATTTATGGAAATGCTGTAATATTGTCTATATTATCAAGAACTAAAGTATCCTTTTGACCTCAGTTCTGACTGTGAACTAAATCAGACTTGAAAAGGGCAATTCAAGTATTTAAATGCCTATTTATGAATGACCTTTTTTTTTTTTTTTTTTAAACAAAGTTGTCCTCTAACCTCTTAGCTCAATCTTACTACAAAAAACAACAGGGAAAATTATCATACGAAACTACTTTTGTCCCTGCATAAGGGATGGATGTCTTTATCCTTCCATAAAACAAAAATACTCTGTATGTATGTAATAGTTGCCAAACCAGAACAGACACTTAAGCATAATCTGTTGGGGGGGAGGGGGAAACATAGAAGAATAATGAAGTATTTTATTTTTATTATGACACAATTAATTTTCTTTATTTTAACTTAATTAATGCAACAGAAGATTAAAAATTAAACCATGAACATTGTTCTGCAAACTTAGACATGTGACAAGGGACCTTGTGATTTTCTCAGAACTCTCCACTCTTTTCCTAACTCCAAAACAAAATGGTGTCAAATTAATACGCTTTTATACTTTACTTTTAGTAAAATTCTATTATCCAAAGGTGAAACTATTTTCATGCTACTCAGCTCGCTAAATAACCGAGTTTAGCTTTACCACTTCTCAGCTTCTACCACATCTGCTTTACTGACAGAAGGGAGATACATGCATAGGGACAAGGTGAGGAAGCTTTCAACAATGAAGCACAAATGTAAGAATGAAAGTAAAGAAAATTAGTACATATATAGCCAACATTCAGCAAACAGTTGTGACAAACAGTAGTTGAAAAACTGGGTTGGTCAGAATAGAAGAAGCACAGTAAGCAGTGATCCCGAATTTAGTATTGTACTTTGTGTCTAATTGTTCTCCTTCCTTCCACAAGTAACCTCACTGGTAATTGTCAAATCAGTAATCCTTTGCATTCAAAATACATACATTTAGAGCATTTCAAGACAGTCTGAAAATGTCTCAAAAAGTGTTTTGAAAACACAATAACACATTTGGAGCTAACTTTACAAATTAAATCTCTACAATAAAAAATATTGATTTATCCTAGGCATCATCATCTGTCTTTTTCTTTACCTCAGACACTTACACACATATATCCTACAGAACAGTTATGCTACTGGTTACAGTCAGGTTTCTTATCTTTACTTCTCACATAGGTAGGAGAATCTTTCCAAGCAATAGAAATTTTTAAGAACTTCTATTTTCCTGGGTAGAAAAAAAAGACAAGGGAAAAAAGCAATGAACAAAAGGCCACCGAAAACCCACAAATTTTATATACTTTCTAAGAGAATGATACAACTTTTTTGGTGTTAGTTCAGAGGCATATAAGCATCACACCAATGGCTGAATAATTAAATTGGTTTTGGTGCATCAGGGACCTTTTGCTGTGACTATCACTGTGTTGCTGTGGTTGTTAATTTTTGCATCTGAATGTAATTACCTAACATCATCTAGCTTGCAGGAAATTGAAAATGGGCATTAAGTATTACAAGCATTAATCCTACAACAATTCCTCTAATATTCTCTCAACTCTACAGGGGCCGCTTCTTCATTATTGTGGAAAACAAACCAAACCAAAGTCTTCTTAAAAGAAGCTTGGAGTGCCTCTTTGCTATACCATAACTTAACCTAAAATTCTGTCATTTTATGCTAACCTTTACAAGAAGCCAAGCAGCTTTCACTCACCATTTTGTGTAACTAAACCCTACAAGACTGATATCATGTAGGACCTAAAAATGTTAATATTGCACAATTAGAAACTTTATTTTTTTTTTTTTTTTTTTTTTTTTTTACAGTAACAAGCTGGCTTTGAAGTAAGTTTGAAGTAGATTTCAATTAAAATTAATATGCATCTCAAAAAAATTTTGAATTAATTTGTTTGACAGTTTCCCAAAACATCCTCATGAGCAAGCTCTGGAAGTGTGAGATAGAAGAACAGACAGTGAGATAAATTAAAAACTGGCTACAGCATAGAGCCCAAGAGTGGTGATCAATGGTGCCAAGTCCAGCTGGAGACCTATAACTAGTGGAATCCCCCAGGGATCAGTGCTGGGTCCAGTCCTGTTCAACATCTTCATCAACGACCTCAATGAAGGGAGAGAGTGTCTTAGCATTTGCTGATGATACGAAACTGGGAGGTTTGGCTGATATACCTGTGAGGCTATTCAGCATGATTTGGACAGACTGGAGAGCTGAGCAAAGAGGAACCTAATGAGGTTCAACAAGAATAAATGCAGAGTCCTGCACCTGGGAAGGAGTAATAAAATGCACCAGTACAGGTTAGGAGGCGATCAGCGAGAGAGCAGATCTGTGGAGAAGGACCTTGGAGTCCTGGTGGACAACAAGTTATCCATAGGACAGCAGTCTGTCCTTGTGGCCAAGATCAATGGTATCCTGGGGTGCATTAAGAAAAGTGTGTCCAGCAGATCAAGGGAGGTCCTCCTCCCCCTCTACTCTGCCCTAGTGAGACCTCACCTGGAGCATTGCGTCCAGTTCTGGGCTCCCCAGTTCAAGAGGGACAGAGATCTACTTGAGAGAGCCTGAGAGAGCCCAACAGAGGGCTACAAGGATGATTAAAGGACTAGAACCCCTGCCTTATGAAGAAAGGTTGAGAGACCTGGTGCTTTTTAGTCTGGAGAGAAGACTGAGAGGGGATCTAATTAATGTATACAAATATATGAGGGCTGGGTGTCAAGAAGAAAGGGGCAACCTCTTTTCATTTGTGCCCTGTGATAGGACAAGGGGCAATGGATGCAAGCTAGAGCACAGGAAGTTCCACTTCAACATGAGGAAGAACTTCTTTACTGTAAAGTTTACAGAGCACTGGAACACGATCCCCAGAGAGGCTGTGGAGTCTCCTTCTCTGGAGACGTTCAAGACCCACCTGGATGTGTTCCTGTGTGGCCTGCCCTGGATTCTATGGTCCTGCTCTGGCAGGGGGATTGGACTTGATGATTTCCAGAGGTCCCTTCCAACCCCTAACATTCTATGATTCTATGAAATGCATAAAGAACTGTTGAGAACCATTAAACACTTTAAAAAATAAAATCAGGTATTGCTTTCTAAAAATGTTTATGCCACATGGGAATTGATAGCCAAAAGTCCTATCACAGGAGCTATGTAGGCAGTTAACCTACAGCTACATTTTCTGAATTCAACTTTAGATATCTAAGTCTGAAATGGTAGCCCACAGCTCTACAGTAAATGGAGAAAAGCAGACAACACCGAGAGGCAACTCATCTAAACTCTTTTGGGAATTTATTTTTAAATGAGCTTGGGTCAGCCTCTATCTCTTCACAGTTAGGACAGGTCCATCCCAGCTGTAAAAAACACATTGTAAAACCACAAATGGAACATGTCGTAAAAGAGTCTAAAAAGTTCTTGAATTTTTCTAGCCCTGTATATAATATAGGGACCTTCTGCATAGTTTCTTAATGCTGTGCGGAAGAAGCCAAACTAATAAGTTCTTCTCCACGCAAGGGAATTGTGTCACTATAGGAAAAAAAAAGATTGCTTTAGAAAGTGATTTAGTTAAGTCAATGAAAGTTCCTCTGTGGATAATGATGGCTTACGTTTACTTTATGTAAATCATTCTAAGACACTCTTCCCCAAACTAAGACTGTCTACACAAGGGGCTGATCTATTCAAATTCAGTCACTTTTCTTGCGCATGCAGGTTTAATGGACTCTATTGTCACTGGAAATGAATTGAGGTAACAGCAACGTTAAAAAAAAAAAAAAAAAAAAAAAAAAAAGAGAGAAAAGAAAAGAAAAAAAAGAGCAGCATGTGTTGTCCAAACCAGCATTTAAATGGCATAATATTGTTTTCCTGGATGGCTACAAACAGGTTTTCAAATCCAGACCACAGATCTGTCTAAAATTTAAAGTCATGTTATAATGCCCCTAAATGCAAAGTCCCTGCAAATACAAGAAAGATTGCTGGTACCTGGATATCCTGGAGAGGCAAATGCCCCAGTGCTGGACAGTAAACCTGATCAGTGGCAATTGTCAGGGGAGAGATTGCATGGGAACAGTAAGACTCCGTCTGCCCTGGCAGGGCTTGACTGTTTTCTGCTGTGCATACTTAAGAGTATAAAAGTATAGAAAACAAAGGTTCAGGAAGAAGAAAACATTAATGGAGCTTCTTCTAGACATGGTAGTCACCAGGAAGGCAAGATTATAGTATAGGTTAAGACTGTCTACTGTATTTGCAGACTGCAATCACCAAAAACTGGCATTTGTTCGGAACAGCATGATAACCTTCTGGCTACTAGAACAGTTATAATAGTGGAATAAATCACCTGTAGTTCAATTTTGTTTATAAAGTCTTAGTTTTCTTCATCAAATCAAGGTTATGCTAATATCTGAACCTATGTATGATCAAAAAAATTCTAGAAAATTGGGCTAATCTCTTTAATCTCTTTTGTACTTCTATTCAACTATTGTCTAGAATAGTTTAAACAAATTATATACTAAGATGTTTTTCTTTCACCAGTTTTTACCAGGACTTTATTTTCTGCAATATTCATTACAGGTAAATTGGTAGAGTAGTAGTTTTCAGTTTGTAATATTCCTCAGATCACATTACTCTCCAGGTTGATTACTCTAAGTGGAATTCATCTCACATGATCTCTAGAAAAGTGTTTACTTTCAGGCTAGCTATTTAACAAATTGTTCTACTTTTAGTAGACATGGGGATTGGTTGGTTTGTTTGGCCAGTAGGGTTTTGTGGGTGTTCTTTTTGTTTTGTTTTGGGCCAGTATCCTTCAGATTAGAAATGGAACCAGATTAAGTTTACACAAAAGGATGTAAACCGCACAACACAGCACCAGCTACATCGCAATAGCCACTCTAAGTTTGCTTTGACTCAATTCATGGTCTACTCTGAATGTTATTAGTGAACTGTAGAAAGTGGTAGATACTGATTAAGCAAGTAGAAGGCAGGTCAAAGAGAAACATTAAAACCAAAAGGATGACGGGAAAATGTCTGATCTTTCTTCTGAATTTTGTTCATTCTTTTTCCTCAAAGAAAACAAAAAGCAAAAATTTCTTTCCAGCAAGCTCTTAGGTAATTGGCATTTGTTGGTACAATCTCTAACTATCATGGAAATCAAAGCAAAGAGTAAACAGTACCTGGAAAGATGAAACCTTTGTCTTACCTCCATTTAACTATAATACAGAATCTGAAACTTTCTTTCAGTTAGATTGTACTTATATTTGTATTACCTATGAAGAGTGGAACAAAAGCCATTGAATACGCCAAAGGAGACACAGTACTCAATCATCTACCTTGACAGTTACATCTTTATTGTGCACAGATGTATGCAAAAATACATCAGCAGGACAGATCCTAGTAGCTGCTATTAAAATCTTAAAGTCTTGAACACTTCCAAGACATCATTTTTTGAAACGTTATACCTTTTTGAAGTGACATGCTTTCTGGCATTTACTGCACAACTTTTTCTCTTTGTCGCTGTATGCATATTTACTCTTTCCAGTGAAGCAGATCCTCCATACTACAGACTTTCTTAAGTTTTGTTGTTAATATTTTTTTCAGAAAGATGCAGCTCACAGCTATCAAAGTGGGATGTAAAATAAAATATATTCCAGAAATAGAACATTCAGATGTTTAAGTACCTTGCCTGGCCTTACAATTTTTCCTTCACACAGCACTGCTAGCACACTTCCCCTTATACACAGGTCCTTCCATACTCAGTCAATTTTCTGTCTTCCACACTTGAAAAGATAAACAGAAGGGCCATGGAAGGACAGTATGATGCTATACCTTTTGCTGATAACACGCAGTTCAGTTCCCTGCTGCCACCTCTGGAATGATGTTCAGGCAACAGAGAAGAAGAGCTGGCAGAGCACCTCCACAGACTCCCCACTCTTTCATGTTCCCTGAAAGCTATGTTGTTAGAGGGCAGTCTGAAATTAGGCTGCTGGGAGCAGAAATTCAAGTACAGTAAACTTAGGTACAGTATTGGTTCAGTTCTGCCACAGTCACCACAGGAAGCAGTTACTAAAATTACATTTCATTTTTGCATTAATTACTCCTTTATACTCAACTAGTACATCACCAATAGAGATGCAAAGGATTCTAATTTAAAGAGAATTCTACAGAAGTATATTCTTCAGGCAAAATGCCAGACCATTTGTTCTGTGTTATACTAGCAGTGTAAATTGAACTTAACTAGCATGCACCCATGTCATTATTATTAGATCTTATCACTGGGAATTATGTTAGATTAGATGAACAGCAATTGTGGGTAAAGAAGTCACACATCCCTTAAAACCTGAAGGTTAGTTGCAAACACTAAGAATCAGGAAAAAAGAATTACCTTGGAAATGACTTTTCCTCAGCCACAGTATACTACTGTGCAACAGCAAAAATAATGCTCACTATTTCACCAGTAAAGATTATCACTATGAAAGAGAAACTGAAAGGACTAGGTTAGTAATCCTGCCTCTGACATTTAACAGTTCTGTTATATCAAACAAACAGGTCTTCAGTTTCTTTGTAAAGCAGCAATGCTAATACTTGTCTACTTTCCCCAGTGGCATTGTAAGGATAAATGTATTGTCATAAAGGTCTTTGAAAATAAAAAGCATTTTTATTGATGTTCTACTTCCCAATGCATAAGACTATATTAAAAATAACTTCACAATTGTCAAATGCAACCTCTACCTATATATATTTCTCAGTTTAACAGTTCTTCTTGCTACAGATTGAAAAGACAAGAGAACAGCTCAGCAAGTATATCTGCTAGTTAACACGGCTTGTGTGGAAAGGATTCAGTTGCTGAATATGACAAAAATAATTTTAGCTAGCCATAGCCATTCCAGTTTGCCTTGCTATTACACAGTTGCAAAACCACCAAATGATATGGGGATTTGATCATCAAATTGATCATAGCTACTATAACAACCAGACTGAAAAAACTAACGTTAATAAATAATAGCTTCAACAAAGAAATCTTTCTATTGAGTCTTTTCCTTCTTCTACAAAGGAGGAAAACAATTCAGTGTCAGAAAGAAAAATCATCAGGTTAAACAGGAGAGTATTAAAATAATTACTTTTACTTAATTACTCATCTGCTTGAAAATGTTATTTATATTTAAACTGAATTTGGAAACTATGCAGACCAGTGTTAAGGGCAAGGAGGGCATACCTATACTGGTGAGTATGAAGAGGTCCATAGCTATGTGACAGTACAAAACATCAAATAAATAGCTAGAGAAAAGGAAGGAAGAAGGACTAGACAAACATGACCTTAACCCTATCCTAATAGCAGCTCTCCCTTTGCTTACCTTTTGGAGGGCAGATATTTGATATATTCCATAAAGATTCACTTTGAGTGAGTCCCAGTTTGATTTTGCACATGCTGGAAAATACCTTTGTGGTCCTCTGTGAAATGACTATGAATTCTTTCTCCTGTGGTATCCAGTGAACACACCGGATTATTCACAAATTTGTTTTCTGTTTTCCTTACAAAAAACTGTCCTCATTTTCCTCTATACATGTTTCTTTAGTATATAATAAACAAAGGAACATGACAGAAATTAATTCCTTCAGTTCAAGGCATGAAATACAAAAATAGTTGCTTGGCAACCAGCATGAGAAATGAGTTTATGCCTGTACAAAGAGCCAAACGAGTGGCAGGAGTACCATTTGTGACTGCTGTGAAGAGAATAGGCAGGGGAGAGGATGGATGAGGGGGGGTTGTTTTAATTAAATTTGACTCTGTAGTTTTTCCCTAATTTCTGTAGTTTCCTCACAGACATACATGTGTTAGAATGCAATAAAGTTGTATTTTAGATTGCTTTCCTTCTATGTCCTTATAGCACTGTCTTTAATCGGTAAATCTAGTTTTATCTTAAAAAAATTATACTTCTTTATAACACTTAGAAACATCTAAAGAAGTTAAAGAAATAGTAATTACCATATGCACTTTCCTTCTTAAGGATTAATGAATTCGACATTTACAACTACTTTCCCAAGGAACAATAGGTATACCTACAAACATACTGGCTGCTTGGAATAATTTATCAGCCTTTTGCAACTATAAATACTTTCATCAAGAAATACTGACTTTTCAGTAATAATATATGTGCAATTGTTCATACATGGAAATGATACCAGACTGACCATTTGGAACAATGGAAAAAAATATAAGCAGACCTTGTCTTCACAATACCTGAAGGCTTTCAGTAACTTTGTTTATCTATACCAATACTGAAGAGAAGTGCCACCTCTGGCCCAGAAATCCACATGCTGCAAATTCTTGCAGGCAAGAAAAATAATTCTGAGGAATTAACATTTTAGGCCTACTTTGTTGTTATATTTCTCTTTTAGCATCCATCGTTGACCACTGTTGGATTTTGGACTAGACTGACCTATGGTCTGATCCATATGGTCATTCTAATGTTCAAATTAGAAATTTTAGAAATGTGAGACACATTAGACTGAACTTCATTGAAAGTGAACATTCTCTTCACCACAAACAAGGTCTTAGGACCATGTTTCAGGAACACTTAACCTGCCTGATGTATTATATTCTGTATTGTTTCTCTGAATCTGTTTGTCCAACAAGGCTTGACATTACGTCATGTTCTACAAAGCAGCATGTATTAGTACTGACAACTAGGTGTCTGCTAGTGTAATCAGTAGTAAACTGCATTGATTCACTTCTTTTCGGTGAACTAACACATCACTGTAACTGGTATGCTATCTTTTATATTGTCAATAGATGTAGCCACCCATTACATTATTTTAACCTTACAAGTAACAACAGTAAGTGGAAAATCAGAGTAAACTTGGCTCTAGCTAATGCAGTAAATAATATTTCAGGAACTTTTGGTGTCATTTTAGGAAAAAAAAAAAATGTTGAAGGAGCTTCCTTAGAATATCTAAAAAACCCTTTTTGTTGATGTTACCAGGACTGTCCTCCAAGTGATACAGCATCACCAAAATTGGACAGGCAAGGAAGAGGATCAATACCATCAGCAGAGGAAGTATTTTAATTCCTAATGAAGACTAACAAAAAACCCCAATCAAACAAAACCCAAACCAAAACCAACAAAAAATCCAAACCATAACAAAGCCACAGTGCACTGCAATATGTGGTTTGGGTAGTTTTAGATTTGTGGACTGCAATGTTTGCAAGCTACTAATACAGAAGAGAGAGACCAAAGATTATATTTTTATTATTTACAATCAATATTACCCTAATGTCATCTTCAGTAAGCTACAGTTTCCTTTTGAAGACTGAGACATCTAACTTGCAAATTTCATCAGAATGTGTGGGATCAAGGAAAGGGAATTAAAACTGGTATATTCTGCCATTTTCTCCCTCCTACCAGAATGCAGAATTCTAAAGAGTTATTTCTCTCAACAGTTAAAAAAGTAATACTTTACAGTTGATGATTCACCTAACTTTCACTGTTCTCCATTTTGATTTACTAATAAATGTTATTTCATTAACCATTTCAGGTTTTAATGTATGGGATCTATTTCCACCTGACACAACTAGTATTACTCAGTACATTCACTACTATAATTGCTCCTTCATGCTATCTTGAATACAACTGTAAAAGATTAATTTTAATTTCAGCCTTTGGTTTCTCAAAAAATTGATACAGTAAGAGAAAATTTCAGCCTTCTTTTACACGAATACTGGATGATAATTACTGAGATGGTCTCAGTCACTACAAATTACCAGGAAAAAACCTTCTTGTTTTCTGCATCACAAGACTTTATAGTTTGAGAAGATATAACACTTGCAGAATGAACAAGTAAGGGACTGATGGATTTCCACTGCATTTGTTTTTCAGTTATACAAACATGAGGTAATCATAAACACTATTCTTCATAAACCACTCTTGACTACATTGGAGAGTAAGTCAGCTTCATTCAGTTGCTTCCACTGTGCTCATTCATGTAGTGTTCTTTGAGCTAGCACAATCGATACATCAAAGGAGGCTAATGAGATTGAAATTTAAATAGGGGGTAGGCGTACACCTTGAAAGTCACTTCCAAAAGAGAACAATGACCAAAAGTATCAACATGTTTTGAACTAAATAGAAAACTCTGTTTAGCTGTTCTTCAATTTCTGTTTACTTCATCATGTCAACATTTACTTTCATTACCACAAATATATGCTAATCAAGCTATTGATCTTACCCTGGCAAAAGCAATCCAAGTTTAAGTTTCATCAGTTTTTAAAATTCTTAAGAATTTAAAATTTCCATTCAGCAGAATGGAAAGAATAATAATAAAGATATACACTTCCTGAGGTTTTAGTATAACTCATCTATACCACCTACCCTAAACCAAAACCTTAGTAGGAAATTTTTTTTGTTATAAAGCTACTAGGCAAAACTGTAATCTTATTTACACTTTTTTCACACTACAAAAGTGTTAAATGCAAGAGCTTAGATAGCTAGAGGCTTATTTTATGAGTTATCAGGATCAGCCTTAGCAACATAAAGGAACACTGTCAGTGTTAGTTAGCATGAAATCTCTTCTCCTAGAAATGGGATCCTCTGGTGAATGTTCCATTGGTGCTGAACAACACAAATATGATGGAAAAGACTCACACCCATTACTTTTCTCAAATTTTCCAAACAAACCTCCTTGTAAATGCAAGGTACTATTGACACACCTGCAATCTTTAATAGATTACCCAAAATTCCCTTTTGGAGCATCATAGAGGATAAACTTCCAGCAGTCTCCATGAGATAATAGACTTAATCATGAACACCATTCAACTTCTAAGATGTAAAGCATTTTTCCTGACAGAAACTTAAGCTAAACCATTTCATTTATGTAGCTGATTGAAAAGTAGTACTGTATCTCAAAGGCAGTAAAATATAATAAAAAATTACCAAAACTCTTTTGTCTCTAAACTTGCTATAAAGGCATCAACATCAAAATATGCCTGCTGGATTCTATACAAAAATGAATAAATCACATTCTATGAACACCTTCCTAATATAACTGGTGATCAAATTACAAGAAAGCTATCAGGGAAACCACTTAGTGTAATTGAAGTAATCACCACACAGTGACAGTGTCTACATCGTGTGGGTACTCAAGACCAAGTAAGTGAGCTTGTCTTCCCAAACCCCAGTACTGGAGTTCAAAGGCAAAAAAATCAATGGTGAAACAGGATGGATCATGTGACAAGTACACTAGGGATAGGGTATGAATATCCCTGTTTACAGGAATTACATGCAGTACTTCCAAGAATAGAAATTAGCTAGTCCAAATTTGGATCTAGCAGAGTACCAGTTTTAACTCTTATTTTTCTATAGCTAAAGTTTTGGGGTTTTTTTTTTTGTTTGTGGTGTGGTTTTGGTTTGTTTTTTTTTTGCTTTTGTACACATCAATATATCAAAATACAAATTAACATTATTCAGAATGAAA
>JAAGNO010018294.1:0-18445 GCA_033439905.1 Ceryle rudis
TTTTTTGCTTTTTTTTTTGTTTTGGTTTTTTTTTTTTTTTTTTTTTCCCTGAGGCATTTAGAGCGACTTGGCTGCCAATTAGTTAGGAAGGAAAAGTTTTATTAAGAAATTGGTGATTTTTTTTTTTCTAAAAATAGATGCTAGCTGTCCATAGTTTTAACTGTTTAACATGTAAAGACATTTTCTTTTTTTATGCAGTTTATCTGGATTGTTCTGTTTTGCTTAAAACAGTATCACTTCTAGTTTTTCCTAATTTTCCACTTTTTTATTTAATAGTAAAGATATTTGTACTATTTTTTTCTCACTTTTTTTTTTTTTTTGTTAGCAGTTGCACAGTCAGTTTCACTTTCCACAATTTAGTCATTCCTGCCCAGATCTGGTAACTGTGGTCTTGGTTTTAGGGTTAACATCTTAATGAAATTCTTTACAGTTAAGGAGTAAGTATTGATCTTGCGACTTTCTGAAGGATTAGCCGGTTACTGCTATTAGTATTCCTGTGAATGAAAGATGAGAGAGCAGGTGAAGAAAAACATTTCTTTATTTTCTTTTAGCCATTTAATATCAAGTCAGCTATACAAATGATCTATAAAAATATATGAAGTCTTATTCTGTGGAAGACTAAAATATTAGGAGTGTAAAATACAGGAGAAACAGAAGTAGAGAAACTGTTAAGAGATGGTCTGAAACATATCACAGAATGGTAAGAATTGGATGCGACTTTTGGTGATCATCTCGTTCTGAAAAGAGACTGGCCTCATCCTCTTAACACTCACCCTTTAGATATTTGTAAGCATCGATAAGATCCCCTCACAATCTTCTGCCGACTAAATAGCCCCAGGTCTCTCAGCCTTTCCTCGTCACAGAGGTGCTCCAGTCCCCTAATCATCTCTGTAGCCCCCCACTGGACTCTTTCCAGTAGTTTCCTGTTTCATGTGAACTGAGGAGTCCAGAACTGGACACAATACTCCAGATGCGGTCTCACTAGGGCAGAGTGGAGGGGGAGGAGAACCTCCCTTAACCTGCTGGCCACACACTCTTTAATGCAATCCAGAATACCATTGGCCTTCTTGGCCACAAGGGCACATCGCTAGCTCATGGAAGTAGTGTTGATACTACTCGTATGTACTGTTACGTACTCATATTTAGTATTGAGCAGGTGATTTATGTCAGGCTGCCTCCTGGGACTCAAATTTGGCATTTTGAAGAATATGGTTCTTGTTCTTTTGTGTATACATTTCATTTCATTGACATGTTCATTTGTGTATTAAGCCTTTTACTAATAGGAAGGAAAAAAATTAATGTGGCTGACTTACAGGGAATATAAACTATGTATGACCTCCAAAGAAGACTAAATTTTTTTTTTTTTTTTACTATTTCTGTTTACTACTGTTTTGGGTTTTTGTTTCTACCATCATCTTGCACACGTACTGTTAGGAATTTCATTCCTTGCATGCAACGCTTCAGAGCTGGTATAGAACCCTAGCAATCATGGGTTTGTTAGAGGACAGGATACGCTGCTGCGACCGTTTGTGTGGTAACGTGTACGTATAGTGGATAGATCCGTGAGCGGCGGGGGCAAAATGGAGTCCAGTTCAGTACTCATCACACAGACTGCAAACAATGCATTGGCCAGCTTCTGAATAGGCTTGCACCTGCATCCCAAATATTGGAATAAATAAGCAAAACAATTTATCCACCTCAACAAATACTTGTTTTCCTTAAATTTACACAGGTGATGTGCCATAAATAAACTGTGCATGTGTCTGTAGGAGGCAAACAATGAGAAAAAACAACATGTGTTCATCTCACTATAGTATGTGTGCCTCCTGCTCAGGTTTTTCTAGGCTGTGGCTGTGTGTTGTTCAGCAGTAGACTCATGTTAGAGAGGACAGTTAATACTTGCTGGTAGTTCTTGGGAAGTGAGTGGCACAGGTGATGCACCAAGTGGTGCTGCTGGCATTAAGCCTACCATGGATCACTTTGGTTGTGTAATACAGGTACTATGAGAGCTACCTCTGCCCCTTGTGCAATCTGCCTGTCTTCTTTCTTTTACTTACGTGGATCTCTTTTAAAGAGATCTTATAGGCCAAGGAGGAGCTGAGCTAAGTGGAATGCTTTATTGGAGAGATTTATGATAAGCTTGCTCTATCAACTTAAGTGGAAATAGTCAGTGTTTTGTGCTGAACTTTTCCCATTTGGTGTTCTTTCACATTGTATAACGTGCTCTATTGCCCAAACTGAAGGTACTGGACTGTCATCTGGGAGAGGCCTGAGATGAGTACGTTTTAATTTCCATGATGAGATTGTCCCTCAGTAAGCAAGAGCAGTGTTCAAATTTACATTCAGAACTTGGTAACAAAACTCTTAGTGATTTTGTGGTGATATGATTTCAACTTATGAAAGGAAGACAAACTATGAATTTGTTGTGAACTGGCACTAACGTCTGTTGTGGCATTTAAGCACTTGAAAATGGCAAATCTCATCTCCAGTTGCAGCATGCTTGGGAAGAAGGCAGCACAGCATTTGTTTTCAGTTTATGAATGACAATATGTAAAAACCTGAACTCATTCTGATAAAAAAAGAAATAATGAAGGAATCCTAATACCTTGTTGTATGCAGTATGTGAAAAATTATGAGCTATTCTGACTTTGCTCTTTTTTTAAGGTGGTTATTCTACTGTCTTCTTGTATATGAAATCTTAATCTTGCTTCATTTAGGATTAGTTTTCATTTGCCTGATTAGTTTTATTGGGGGGATATTAGTTATGTTCTGCTGGCACTGTGCGTTCTCTTCCTTTCTTATTTTGCCACAGTGTGGGATCGCCTTACTTAGGGATTTAAATAGATGGCTTACATAAAATCTCTGCAGGAGTATCCTTATAATAAAAATGCTCGTGGTTACTTGTGATAGCTACAATCAGTTCTTTAACTTGCACACTAGAAAGTAATTATGTACACTAAGTAGCAAGCTGATTTCCAGCTAAATACTGATGCTTTAGAAAAAGGATGTTTTATTCTGGAAGGATACTCTGTGATAGAGACACAGAGAGGTCCACCTTCGTATCACTGAATGCTGATAACACTCGGGTATCAGTCGAATGCGTCCATTTGTTGCATCTTTGTGTTACTCTATGTAGTGGAAGTATGTGTGCTAGCTGTTTGTTTTTGTCTACAATCATTCTAAGACTGTAAGTCACTATATGACCTGCATCATTGCTAGACACCTTAAATATTTCTATTTACAAAGGTATGCTGTACCTTAATTATGCCTAATGGGGTACCTTTGCATTTAAATAGAGTTAGCCTGGAACTGTGAGAGTACTCTGCATATACTAGCAATGAGGATATGTGGGTTTTCTCACTTATGTACTGCATCATTCTTCTAAGTTTCTGGTATCTCTTTCTGCTCTCAGTTACTCCTTTTTAAGGACTGTATTTACATCTCAATCTGATTGCTGGGTGAAAATAGGGTGTTTAATGTCAGTGAAGATACCAGATTCTGGGCAGAAATTTGAATGTCCTTAGCTGATTTTTTTTTTTTTCTTTAGTTTTTGGTATATATTCTTCTTGTTTCATAATCTATATGCCTGGGTGGAAGGAGAAGAAAATACCCCTTAAGAATGCAGGTTGAGCTTCCTGAGAAGGAACATGCTTCTAGATTCATTTATCATGTTTGCTTGGAATAATTTTTTTTACGATCTGGCATAAATAACTTGTGTCATTAAGGCTGGTTGTGTTTTAAGGTTGATGATTGCGAGTCATACTGAAAATAATGCTAGGCAATGCTTACTTGTTAAAGGAGACATTTGCACAACCCTTTAAGAACAGAAGAGAAAAATCAAGAAAAAAGATATACAGAGTTTAAGAGGCTTGCCATGTTACCGACTTTAGCATGAATTTAAGCCCCAAATGCTCTATTAAGCTTAGGTACTCCATAAAAAAAGGGAAAGGAAAAAAAAAATCTCTTCCTAATATACAGAGTAGGTGGTAAGTATATAGAGGTAAAGCTAGAGGGCATGAAGAAATGCTCCTACACTTCTGTTTACCTTTAACAGAATGCTGTGTAAGTCAGGGCATCTTGTCTGGTATGCAGAAAGAGATGTGAGTGAAGGGAAAACCAAGAGGAGTTAGACAACGTGACAGGGCACTGAGGTAACGTGTAACTCACACATGTATTTAGAACCCACCATGCATCAAGGTCGACTGGGTTTAGGCAGCCAAAGAAATAAAGGAAACCACAAACAAACTGGTTTTAGAAATAGAGTGATAAATAACTTCACTGTTGCCACATCTGTCATAAGGCAGGACCATATTAGCGATTAGATAATAAATGTTGGGCACTTCTCTGGAGCTGTGTTCTTCTAGTGTTGAATTCAGTCCATGCTTTCATTTTCAGCTGTGGATGTGACGAGATCCTCACTTCAGTGCGAGCAAAATTTGTCTCAGAAAAGCTTGCCACTTACTGGGATTTTTTTAAAAAAATAATCTCAAGATTTAAGTGGGACTTATTGCTAGGACCTTTTTAAAGCTTACTCAAAAATATAAATAGGATTTCGTATGCTAGTATGATTTATAATGATGTATTTAATCTTGTAAAGTAGTTGTTTTCATTATTTTGTTTCATGGAGTTATTAGTATTTTCAATAAAATTCTTTTACCGTCCTACTTTGGACTACTCTGGGCTATATTTGGTATACTTGTGCTCCTTTGTGAGTACAGGGTTTCTCCTGCAGTCATATTGATCGCTAAAAGTAAATTGAGGAGTAAACTAAAATACTTGGATAAATGGCCTTTTCTTCCATTTGGGTAAATACAGTTCTGGAAACAAACTGGGGAGAGAAGTGAAGAATAGAACCAGTTGGATCGCTCAGGAGTTAGTGATAGATAATGATAGTGTTTGTGCTGCTTTTCATTTAGCAATTATTTTTTAGTTGTTGTTGTTGTTTTTTTGTTTGTTTTTTTTTTTTTTTTTTGGTACGTGTGTGATGAGTGTTACAGCTCCTGTTAGTATTTTTCTGCTCTTTTATAACCTGTATACTCTGTACTGACTGTCTTAGAAGACTGCTGGGTATACTGGAGTATACCGAAGTCTTGGGCGTTAACTAAGAAGGGAGATGAAATAATTTCATAGATAATGGAGTCAGGTTTCCATACCTCTGTTCTTTTTATTCCTGAAATGTAGTTAGCTATGGATTGATCAGTTCTGGTAATAAAACATCTGTCTAGTCTTATTCTGTCAGTTTCAATGTTTTCATTCTTTTTCCAGCAAGGAGCTGGTGGTTTCATATATAAAAGATAGCTCTGTCAACATGGTTTGGGGAAGGGAGAGAGACTTCATGTTCCTTCTATCAGTATGCTGTAAGTGTAATTCCAGGTTTATGGAGCAGTGGATTGGTAGGATTCCTATTTTATTGAAAGAACATGATGTGTGGCCCAAAGCTGATACAATATCCACCTCTTCCACCCAGTTTAGGATTGCAGTATTCAGTGATGTGTCTTTAGTTTCACATGGGCCCATCTTTCTAAGTCGGCGTGGTAAATACAATTGGAGTGGAGGAGGGAGCATCTCAATCAAGAACATTAGACAGTGGTCTTAATTTATTTGCAGCTTGTCTGATGAGTCTGATAGCATAGGATGTGTTAGGCTGGGTCTTTCCTGTGCTCCGTGGTTATTACAAGCTCTGCAGAATCTGCTTTATCAGACTCATGCCTAGGAGGAGTTTCTGAGGTAGTTGTTTATGAACCTCAGCTTTCCTGTTTTGTCCTTTAGATGCAACCCGCTCGTGTTTGATGTGAGCTGCACTTGAATCGTACACTGGAAAGTACGCTTGTACGCTGCTTGTGTTGTATGCTGCTGAACCAGTCCTTTAAAAGAAGCCTTCTGGTTTATTCTGGGGATATCTGCTCTGTATATAAATCCACGAAGAGAAGGTGGGAATATTGCAGAGCAGATATTGTTCCAGATCATCAGTGACCCTGAATAAAACCTCAAATTAATTTAATCAGTGAAGGTGGTTTCTGTGTGCTGTTAGCTTATCAGCTTTTGGACATCTATCAGAAGTGGTGCAGAGAGGAGTTTAAGCTTCCAAGAGTAACCGCACTGCTCTTAGTAGAGTGTTTCTTGTATCTACGTGGTCCGCTCTCATGACTAGTCACTTGTAGCGTACTGTGCTCAAGGTTGGAAAAAATTGCTTTTCCCAAACGGCAGACAGTTATTGTAAGGTTCGTTCACAGGGCAATGTCTGTTACTACAGAAATGCTAATGATGATGCTGTTTGCTGTGTAAATACAAAATTAAACAATATAGATTTTTAAGGTTTTTTGGGGGGCTTATTTTAGGCTTATTTGTTAATTGAGGTGAATTTAAAAAAAATGCTTGGACAGCATTCAAGCGTAAAATTATGGTTTGTCTAGTTCTGAGTGTTTCTTCTTGTTTTTATATGCTGGTCTATACTTCGAAGATCTGGAGCTAAGCTAATCTCTACAGTGCAATAATAGAATTGTCAGTATATTTTTGTTGTTGTCCAGTCTGTCTCCTTCTCTGTAGGGTACGCAGAGATCTGGTTTGGATTTAGATAATCCGGTCCAAGCTTCTTTTCCGTTATATATATTTTTTTTTCCACCCATGCTATAGCATCTTCCTGAATGGAAATTTAAATTTAGCTCACCACTGGGGAAATTTGCCTTAATCTCGACACAACAAAACTCTGTGGCTAGTATTTCTAAGGAAATAAAATTTGTGCAGTTGGCCAACCTCTCTCTCTCTGTGCTTTCCTCTGGTAGCTTTTGAATCTTGTGGTTAGAGATGACATCATTTGGCAGATGCTCCTTTCCCATAGCTTTGTGAAAAAACAGCAGATGGGTAGGGAAGGCATTACTAAAGAAGGATTGCCTTCGTTAGGGAAAGGCAGAAAGAACTGAACTGTGGGATACTCTGTTTGTCAGCCCCAAGTAACCAGTCAGCGTGTGTCAGCCATGTAACTGTAGCTAAGCAAAGCAAAGCTTTTGATCCTCTTGACAACTCCAGAAAGGAAGGTGTGGGTTGAGGGAAGAAGCCAGTCAATGTGCAGAAGTGTACTGTTTTAAGGACATGCAGGGGGAAAAAACATCTCCCTCTCCAACTATTGTTGGTTCTATATACTGCTAATAAATAGCAGAATTGACTTTCTGTTGCTTACCAATTCACTTTCACTTGTGTGGAAATACAGTATTCTATCACAAGTTTAAATGAAGGGATCTATTGTAGATATTAAGTGTCACCAAGAACTGCAGTCTACCATCTTGGTAAACTTCATAGTATGTAATTGAATCTTTTCTGAAATGAAAAATGCATTAAAACAAGAAATGCTTGTCTTGAAGTTGTAATAACTAGGACAATTAGTTTATGTAACAGGCTTTTGATCAAGAAATGGCAGCTGTTTCATTGCTTTCAGGGAATTGAAATTTACTGATCAGAATTGAAGATGAGGGAGTCTGGGTTTCTCCCATAATTTTTCTTCAGAGTGAGCCTCATCCAAGACTCTCTCTCTATATATATGATATGATATCTGTATATATGAACTGATGCAGTTCATGGAAGGCTGAGAAACGCTTTCTTTGAATATCAGCCATTAGGCCTTGGTTCCCTTTCTGTGAGCACTGATGACAAAGTGTAAGCATGATGGGTTTCACTTTGTAAAGCACTGTTGCCTGGGATTCCTTTTGTATGTAATGTTAGTATTTTACAATGTGGGGTTTTTTTTTTATTTCACTGTAAAATTTGTAGTAATTAACCTTATAGATTTTATGGAATTTCAGAGAACCAAGTTACAAATAGTTGTATAGAATTTAGTAGGGAATTTAGTCTTAAAACTTCATGCTATGCAGACCCTGAGCTTCTATATAGCTCCTATATAAATCTATGATTTAATAGAAAAGAATGAAAAGTAATTTTTTGACCATTCTAAGTACATTTTTTTTTTTTTTTTTTTTTTTTAGATAAAGCATTGAATTGAGGCAAAGTTAGCTTTACTAATGGTTTAATTGAAGGTCCTTTAGCTGTTTTATAGACAGGGTGGATAAGCCCTAACTACGTCTCGTGATATTTTGTCTACTGTGAGGTATAAACTGGCTGCCACATTTGATTACCTAACCTCTGCTTGCTTTATTTGATAGTGGGGAGAGGTAATGGTGATGGTTTTGGTATCATACCACTGTGTACACCAGTTGAATTTTCCACTTCTGAAGGAGGCCCAGTCTTTTTTTCTGTGTGCTTTTTTGCACTACTTAGAAATCACAAAAAAAACCCCCAAAAAAACAAACCAAAAAAACCCAAAAAACCAGGGAATGCCTGCATTTGATAGCCAGAATAACAAATTTGAGCATCAGAGAGTGGTGTATATGTCTTCAAGTTTCTATTTACACTTTTCCTGATGGGCAGCTTTTTAACATGAGTATTTTGCATTATTTCGAAGTGTGGAGAGAATAAATTTAAATCAGCTGCTCTGCATTAATGAAGATCTTTTCTTCTAGTAATCACCACATGCTTTTTTCATGCTACATGATGTTTTAATTAACTGTGCAAGTTTAAGAGAGAGCCTGTTTCACTGTAAGATACACTGATAGAAGTTCTCCTGATTTCTGTTAAATTCCAAGGCTTTTCTGCTGAAGCACTGTGTCCTCTGAGACAAATTCATGTTGATGGCTGGCTCAGGAAAGGCTTGGTTACACAGAGATATTCTGGGTAGTTAAGGTGCATCAGTTGAAAGGGCAAGGCTTAGTTTGCTATAGCATGATCCTCCCAAGGCTGGTTTACATCCAGGAGATACTGTCTGTGGAAGTGTTCATTGATCTCCACCTCCTGAGTTTTGAATTCTCTAGTTAATATGCTTTAAGTTTGCCTAATGATTACATGTTGTCGTGGCTGAAGGCGTAACTTGACATTCTAATGAGTTATGGGTGAAGGAAGCGAGTTACGAAGAACTGACCCAGTAATTTTTGCTGGATCTGTGATCGTGATCTGTTGGCCAACTTGGGTGTGCCTGTATCGCCCTCCCAAGATGAGGAATGTGCCATATGACCAGTAAGGAGGGAAGAAAGCAGGTGTAGTAGTTCCGGCTGATGGGAGATGGTGGCATCAGTCAGAGGATGAGGTTAAGTATGAGGACAGAAGTGTAGCTCTGATAAAATGAAGTCATAAACAGCTAATGTGAAATGGAATGCTAAAATAACTGATATTTAAATAAATGTGTAGTCATTCTAATGTACTTTTAAATGTAACTGGTTTTTATTAAATTTGGCTTTTTATTTTTTTTTAAAAAACTTCCTAAATTATTCACTTAATTACAATTACAGTATAAATACACAAATAAATTACCATGGTCCATTATTTCATGATCCCTACAGTTGCCAAACTACACATTCTGTAGCTTGCATCAGGTAGTAATTTGCATGAGTCTGTCCGTCTACAGAAGGGATCTCTCAGTTCTGTCGCATTTGCTAAGCAGCAGGAATGCTCATGGGTGATTGCTGGAGACTGGGTGGCTTACAGCTATCTGCTTGTATGAGTTATCTGATTTGAGGTTCGGACAGACTTCCGGAGAGTAAATACCAGTAACACAATCTTCCCCGTATGTGGGTTGCAATGGTATTGTAAACTGCATGTGTCACACTTTGTAATTGCAAAAATATACCCACACCCGCTTGTTGATGCCAAATAATTCTAATGATGAGCATGGAAGGACAAAATAGTTGTTTAGCTGGAAGAATGTGGATGGTCTGTTTAAGGGGTGCTGTGGAGTGTGATGGGAAGCATGAAGCTTCACAGCTGGTACTTCATAAAACTATTGAGAGGAAAAGGCATGGTCTATACTGGCAACTAAACCAGAGAGGGTTGTGTTTTCTTCCAGTGATGGCTTTAAATCTGAGGTCTGTTCTTGTCTTTTGACATCTCTGCTGTCTCTTGATGAAATATGCATTTGTGAATTACACAACTGTATGTTTACTTCCAAAGGAAGGTAATATTAGTACTGAGCAATAAATATGTCAACACCTCTGCTAAAAATATGCTTAGAAGTGGGTATATTTTTGAATACAGAGCTCCTTTTATGTTAAACGTTTCCCTGACAGCCTAAACATGTCTAAACGTCTGAGTGTTGGCTGCTGCAATCCCTTTGAAGCAGAGTTTGGAGCTTGTATGACAATGCTGCAGCTTTTAGGAATGTGAAGCCAGTAAAAAAAATAAACCAAAAAACAACCCCCTCCCCCCAAAAAAGCCCCCAACCAAACAAAACACCTGAACCCCCATATGCCTGCCCCCTTTTCCTCTGGGAGCAGGGAGGGGAAGGTGGAATAGAGCTTAAACCTGTACTGGCTTCTCTGCTCATAAAGTTCTGGGTGGGATGATCTCCAGCACGAATGATCTCCAGATGGGATTGAGCCAAGTTCTGATTGCTGTGGGACTTCAGCTAACTCAGGGGATCATCAGTACAGTTTGTTTATGTGTAAAGCACTTGGTGATCTGTTTTATATTATGCCTTTCATTCTGTAGCTTTCATCCTTGAAGCGGTTTGCCTGGAACTTCACGAGGCCAAACAATACTAACAAGGGTAAATTACTCAAAGTTTCCAACAGAAAAGTTTGGTTTCGTTAAACCTTTGCTTTCTTGTTTGCTTACAAGAATTACCATATGTATGTAGATTGCTTTGGCCCTGGCTTTAAGTTCTTGACTGACACTTCCTGTTTGGTAGGAGCGGAGCTCTGCTTTACATCAGCTGGAAATGGTTATGAGTTATTAACTGACTATGAGACTTCAAGCCAAGCATCTTGTGTTCCCTTTGCAGAAACACAGCTGAATGGACCTTAGAGGGCCACAGATGAAAGAACTTGAACACGTTTCTGAAGGTTTAAGATGTGTCTGACAGTGGCCTCCTTACCTTAGAAATAAAGAAGAATTTTTCAACAGGAGCTTAGGATATCTTTACTCCAACTTAGTAATATACTAACTGGAATGGTGTTCTGACAACAATTCTCCGTAGTAAAGTACTTACTATACTACAGAACAGTATTATTTTCTCTACTGATAATGCAACTCGATGGAGGAAAGTAACGTTTTGATAAGCATGCGTGAAGATCATTCCTTTCACGTGCGATACAGGTAAGACCGTATTAATTTTAGCATGGATGAGTAAGTGCTGTTAATAGAAAACTAAACAAGTTGCAAGAAGTAGTTTGCTGTCCTGTTAGTAGTGTTATTGAAACTGAAAACTAAAATAATTTTTTTCCTTTTTCTCAATTTTTGAGATATGAAAATTCACTTTTATATTGTAGATGATATTTGTATAATTCCAGGATTGTATAGTATTGGAAACGTATGTGGTTACAGAATAGTACATGATAGTTTGTGATAGAATGATATGAGGTATGATCCCTGGGTAGTAGGACTTGCTCTCTCTTAACTTTTGGGCTGCATGGGCAAATTGTTGAGTTTTGTGTGCTGAAGTTCTCTCTACTTGTCCCATTATTGCTTCCACGAATGTTGATTTGTAGGTGCGCTGTCACCTAGAGCACTGTTTACCTTCCTTAAAATACAGAGATTTGGTTGATAGCTAGAAACTGGTTTTATACCTTTGACTAAAAGCGTACTATTATTGCAATTTAGGAGGTTATGTGATAGCCCTTCTGAGAGCTTTTATCTTTTTTTCTCCTGGAATCCCCTTTATGGAGAGGGGACAACAAGTTAGCGTTGGAGATTGCTCTGATGAACCTGAACAACGGCAGCATTGTGCGCGTGGTATTTGGATGG
Source organism: Ceryle rudis (assembly GCA_033439905.1). Classification (NCBI taxonomy): domain Eukaryota; kingdom Metazoa; phylum Chordata; class Aves; order Coraciiformes; family Cerylidae; genus Ceryle; species Ceryle rudis. The sequence goes on from JAAGNO010018294.1 coordinate 11,782, forward strand.
CTGGTGTGTGGAAGGGTAAATCTCGCAACTTATTCAGTAGGAAGGGACACTGGAACAATGGAATTAGTGTTTTAAAACAAGTAAAAAGCATGATTCTTGGTTTGTGCTTCCCCCACCCTCTACCTTGGTCATCCTTGCTTTTCCTTGCTTGCTAACAGGAACAAAGCACTACCCTCATTTATAAAACAGCACATGCTATGGCTTAACATTAATTCTGAAAATGTTCTGACAGTGTTAGATTGCTGTTAGATGGGTCTTCCATTTCGTACAAGTACAGTGTTAGTTCTGGTTAGCAGAGCAGTCAGTAGAAGGAGCTTTTTCATGCACAGTAAGGAGAAAATTAGCAAATAAACTGTAAGTTACTCTCAGGTCTGTTTTGTTAAAATATTTATACAGTGGCTTTGACAGCAGGAATCCCTAAGTGAGCATCATATTTCCTCTGTGCTAAGTGTTTCTTGACTGTATCTAACTCCCAGCATTCCTGTAACTTGTTTACTCACACTGTTGCTGATGCTTTTCTCCTCCCCAAACAACTATAGAAGATCTTTGTTCCCTCTTTAATAAAAGCTGGAGCTGTTCAGGGTACTATTATAGAAGTAAATGGATGAAGAAAGCAGCGCAGCCAGTTGTCTGGTTTAAATTGACAAGCCAAAAATAAGTTAACAAAATGGGCAAGCACAGTCATGGGCAAAATGTCTCACTACTTTATGCTGTATTTCAGTACAGGCTTGAATGATACCGATTGACAGTACAAATCCTAATGGCCTTATTAAACCTTTCTTTAAGAATGGTAATCTGATGAACATTTGAAAAACATCAATACATAATCCTTTTATTTCTTTGAAATATTAAGCTTTTCTAAAACACAAAGAAACTGTGAATTAATTCTGTATATTGAACTGGAGGTTTATGATGATTTAATTTAATTGCTGTAATTTAGAAATATTTTATTTGGTTGGAGTTTAAAATTTAATGCAGGAAGGAATAGGCCATAAATTACTGGGGGTGATGATGTTATTTCTCAGTACTTAAAATTTTTACCTACAAGTATCGTCCCAGGCTTGTTTGGATCTCAGACTTTCTCCTTCCCGCTGGTGTTCCGATAGAACTGACTTTAAAAAGAAGCCGTTGGCCCATTCCTCAGGAACGGCTTTATTCCGGGTCTGTTTCTCACTGTGCAAGCTGTCTCTTTCTCCCCACTGCAGTTGACCAATATCACATTAGCAGCTATAAAAACGCTTACGCTGTTGGAAGGAAACTATTTTTTTTTTCTTCTGTTGTTAATGGCTGAAAATAAAATGCTGAAGATAATAAATAGGACTGGTACGTGATCTATAGAGTACATATTTGTAGAACTTACTTGTCATGGCCTGCTAAATCCATACACCAAAAACTTTGTAACTGCTTTTATCTTGGAGGAAAAGGACCCAAAGGTAGGTATGTGGTTTCTTCGTGTCTGTGTGTGTGCTGTTTTGTTTGTAAGTTTGCCGTCAAACTTGGTTTGACTACACACAGTGTTGCAGCGGAGGTGCAAAGTCGTTTGGAGTGGTAAGTGTGGTAATGCTTCTGCATTAGGTATAGAAACCAACAGTAAGGGCAACAGTCAGCAACAGTGTGTGATCTTTATTATAGGATGCTGTGGCATTAGTAATTTTATGCATCTGAATTAAAGAGGTGTAACAGGTATTTTTGTTTTGTGTCTAGGTGTGTTACATGTATTGATGAAATGTGTCATGGCAGCCCCATTCCCCCTCACAGCAAAAACTCCTCTTAGTGGAAAGTGAATGGAGTAAAACTAAATTAATTGTGTTCAGAGATTGTAGTAATCGTTGAGTCTTCTTTCCTTCTTTTGCTGCCTTATTTCTTACCAGCTTTCTATTCTTTATTGTAAAATGAGAACAACTGAAGAAAGGGAGACTCCAAAATAGGAGAAAAACCAGGGAGGCTAGAAAGGAGGCATATGCACAGGGTTTATATTCTTACAAAGGTTCAAAAGAGTATGTGAAGAAGGCCGGGGAACAACAATGGCAGGGGGGATGAGGGGGGGTGGGGAAAGGAGCCAGGCAAGATGAAAAGCTTGGCGGGACAGATAAGGATGAGGTAGTTTTACAAATGAGAAATTATTCAGGAGATGCCAGCCTTTCAGAGAACAGGTCCAGGCAACTATAAAAAGAGTAACAAAATGAAGCCCTGTATGAGTATTTCCACAGTAATATCTGGAAGAACATTACCCTGCTTAGCAGGACCAGAATTTCATTAGAAGTACACAAGATGAATGGGCCTTGTTCTCTTCTCGCCTCTGCGGATTCAATGTGTCCTTTGTTTAGCCATGGAGTGTTGAATAAATAAGTAATTCCATTCAGCCCTGGGAACAGAGAAGGTAATTTCATATTCTCCTTGTAACTATTTAATGACTTCCTAAAACATTGATAACCTGGCCCTGGCTAGTCTGCTGACGTGCTACTTAACCATTAGTAGTGACAGTTAAAACAGTCTCTGAAAACATCCCTAAGAGGTCATGTTTTTTGGCTGGAGAAGACCTATGTAACCATTCCTTAATTAAAAAGAAAACAAAAAAAGTGTTTTATTTTGTTTTTTTATATATATTCATAACAGTCTTTTATGGAATGGAGGGAAGAAAACCCAAACAACAAACCCTAACTTTCTCTGAGTCCAGTTTTCATACTTTGTGGATAAGCCTAGCAAACTTTTAAAATACCTGAATCATTTCATACCTCTTTTTGTATTGCAAGTAAATATTACTATTGGGTACAGGCAACTGTGGAAATAAATATATGTATTTTTTTTTATAGCTTTTTTAGACTGAAATTGTAGAAGGTCAGTAAAAATGGATCCAAATGGAATTACAGCTTTGTTTTGCCGTACAGATTCTAGCAACCTGTTAACGCCTGTCTAGAGTTGCACTGAAGAGTAGTGTTAAATTTCGGGTTCTGTTTATCTCAAACACTTACTAATTCCCAGTCCCATTTACTTCCTGTAATTCTGGTTGAATTTAAACTCTCTGTAATAGCTGTTGATTCTCATCAGACTGGGGTATAAGCCTTAGCTTCATAGTTATTTCTGTTCTGTATAAAAATCCCAGATCTTTCATTTCAGTTATGTTAAGTCCAGGCTTGCAAAGTCAGAAGATTATGTTTCAGGTTTCTTGAAGAAATGGTAATGCTGCCTTGGAATTTGGCAGTCTTTGGCACAGTGTGAAATTAATTGAATGCAGTAGATCAGGAAAATGTATCACCGGGTCCTTAGCATTCTCTGATACTGTCTTCGTGCCTTCCTAAATGGTGCCTTTTCTTCATATATGAAGTAGCTGATGCATCCCGGTTGCAAATCAAAACACAATTTTTATTTTAATGGGATAAATCCCCTGACAAAACTAGAGTCCAGTATAGCATTTAGACTTATTTTTATGTCACATACACGTTTTGTTGAAAGCTCTACCATTTTTAGCTGTTCAAGCGAAAAATCTGAAGAAAGGAGCGTGATTGTGTAATGGTCTAAATCTTTGCACTAAGGAGCACCATATTTTCTAGCCATCACTTTAATTGGACGTGTCAGTTAACATGAGGTGCCCGGAGAGCACCTCTTTGGATAGGATTAAGATTACCCAGTGAAGTGTTTTAAGTCTTAAACCTTCAGTTGCTGATGGTGTAATCATTTCTGCCTCTACTTAACTGTACTTAATCATTTCTGCCTTTTTCTCTCTTTGACTCAACACATGCACAATGTAATAAAATCCAGGTTGTGTGTTCTGGCAGATAGGAATGATTTAACTTCTCTGAGAAGAGTTTCCAAACCTAAAAATACCATTTGTGTTATGGATATCCAACCTGAGAAGTTGGGCCTGGGAAGATCTTCATGCCTGAGTTATCACTTGCTGTCTGCATCTCTACCACCTAGCAAGCATACAGTATTTTTAATTGCAAAAGTTAAATATGTCTGTCATCTCCTTCTGCTTAAGTTGCGGAATGTCGAAGACCAGCAGGTATGGTATTATTTTGTGTTGGTGGTGTATGTTATGTTGCTGATGATCCAAATTCTTCTGATTCTCGTGAAAGTCAGTGGATTTTTCAAAAATACTTCCTTCTTGCTCAGATTTGAGTAAAATGTTGCAGAACTTTTCTAAATTGGAAAAAAAAAAAAAGAAAGAAAGAAATGTAACCAGTGCAGGTATGTTACATACTGCGTTACTATGTCTTGTCGAAACAGCTGTCTTCTGGTCTTGCCATGAAAATAACTTTTGGAACAGCAAGCGTTTGATTGTCGCTATTACTGATCTGTGTCTGTGAATGGAAACCAATTTAGGGACAGCCTTAGAAATGTTTATTCTTACCACCAGGTAAATATCAGATGATGACATAAGGATGATACCTTTCATTACATAAAATGTTCCGTTTTGGAGTGCATGCCTGTATACTTGGTGTGATCCAGCTTGAAGAAGAATTCAGAACAATGTACACAGTTTGTGGTTCGTGTCTGCTTTTTGGCAATATTAATGCACACATTTTAAACACTTACAGAATGTCTCTTACTGAGTTTTCTTTTTGAAAAAAAATCTTTTGAAAGTAGAACAGTGGTGGTTTTGTCAGCTTTTTAGAATTTATCTATCTTGAAAAAGCTAGAGGACCATATTGCTTCAAGATCAAGACCCTGCAATCTTCTTCCGTCTTATCTTCTCCCCTCCCTCCCTCGCATCTCAGAACTGGAAAGTAGGAAATGTGTCTGTCTAATTGTTACCGCTTATTGAAATGTTACCCTTTGTCCACCTGGGTTCACAGTAGCAAAAATACATATAAATGGTGTTTTAGCAGCTGCAGTTCTCTAATGGCTTCTTTGTTCATTGTTCAAAATGTAGTCTTCTGCAAATCCTTCTATAAATTAATTCACTGTTATCTTCTGTACTGCTTGCAGTATTTTGTACCTGTAACTTTACACAATGATGTGCTCATAATAACCAAAAATATTCCAGTGGCTTCTGGAATTACAGCATCTCAGTTAAGTAACTTGAATTGACATAAATTTTGTTGTTAATTCAATCTAGATCTTTTTTCTTTATGCTCTGAGAATTTTCATAGCAGGGGCACTGTAGGAAATGATGAAGTGCCAAGGAGTGTTGAATTACATAAGAAACAACTTTGGGAAAAATAGTCACTGTCTCTGATACACAGGAATATGTGAACTGTAATATTTTTTTTCCCATGTAACTGTGGCATCAGCCTAAAAATAAAAGTGCTTACGTTTTTCAAAATCATTATCTGCCAGGAACAGCTTGATTTTTAGGTTACTTCTCTGAAATTATCTTGATGGTGAAAATTGCAGTTTTGAATCCTACAGGTGCTGTATATGGACAAAGCAGTGTTTGGATTTGCTCCTGGAGACACATTAAAAAAAAAAAAAGTTGAAGCTACTTGTTCTAATGTTACCTTTGCTCACCGCTGTTGAAGTTGCCATTTCCATTTCAGCATGTGTTTCTGTACTGGCACAGTACCACTGATTCCCCGTCCTGAACAAATAGAGACCCTCTGAATATAAGAACCTCCTTAGAATGCTGGTTATTGGACAGTTACTGCATTTAGAATGACTGGTTTTCTTTTTACTTAAATTGTGCAGGATGGAGGCCTCCTGCCTAGAGCTGGCTTTGGAAGGTGAGCGCCTGTGTAAAGCAGGAGATTGCCGAGCTGGTGTATCTTTCTTTGAAGCAGCTGTTCAGGTTGGAACCGAAGATTTAAAAACACTCAGTGCTATTTACAGCCAGTTAGGCAATGCCTATTTCTACTTACATGAATATGCAAAGGCCTTGGAATACCATCACCATGATTTAACTCTTGCAAGGTAATCCTGCGTCTTGCTTTAACCACATCCTCTGTTTCATGCCGTTCTTGTAGAGATGAGCAGTCGACTCTTCGTTTTCCTACCAAATCCCACTGTTACTCATTATGTGGTGATGACAGAGGGCCGCGGGGTCTGGTAGGTAACTTGATTGCCCTTTAACCTGGGAGCTAATACTTGGTCTAGCGCTGTAATCCTAGTACTGACTGAGGCTTTACCAGGTTTGTGAATAATTAACTGACTTCTTTAAATTCACCCTTTCCTGCTTCTGAAACTCAGTTTTTCTGGTTCTCCAGAATGTTAAACTGGATCTCTGTTAACTAGACAGAAGTCATTCATGTTTCTCTCTGTGAAACTCCTAATAGAATACTGTGAAATCTAAAACCCCTTTGCATTTAATACGCTGTTTATGCATCTGACTTTTAATGATTTGGTATAGATCCAATAAAAGACACAGGCACCTAATGTACTTAACCTCAATTTAGGCACAAATCTATTCTTCCGCCTGCTGCAACCTGCTCGAGTGCTGTAACCTGGTGGTAACTTGTTTTGTTGTGTTACTCCCCAGGTATCTCAGTCTGAGTGGTTCAGCAGCAGTCTTTTTGCCTTGCTCTCAAGAAATGTAGTATTTGCTCTGAGCTTTCTGGGAGTGCAGCTTGTCCTGTAAATGGTACAAGACTCTCATACTCAAGTGACATGCAAAACCAGTTAAACCTCTTTTTCTAATGCTGGCACCGCCTTTCTACATACTTGTGACTTTCCTCTTTATTATCTTCCTAAAATGGTATTTTAAATATATATATATATGTATATAAAA
>JAAGNO010018294.1:18545-40970 GCA_033439905.1 Ceryle rudis
GGTTTTGCTGGTCTAATCTAAGAAAAAGAAGCTTTAGGTCAAATGCTTGTGTTACAGCACTGTAGAATAAAGATATTATGATTGATACCAGTTGCACAAACAGCACCAACAAAATTAAATGTCTGTAGCAACAGACTGTACTGTGTTCACGTGGGTGCATTTTAGATGTAAAATGAACTGAATACATACGCATTTACAAGGTTGTAATCTCTCCGTAGATTCTTCTGGCTGCCATACACCGATCATCTGCTTGGTTTCAAATGCTATGCTATTTACTGCATGCTTTATTGCTTCAATTCTAGGACAATTGGAGATCTTCTGGGAGAAGCTAAAGCTAGTGGGAATCTGGGCAACACTTTAAAGGTACTTGGGAATTTTGAAGAAGCTATTGTTTGCTGTCAGAGACATCTGGATATTTCCAGAGAGCTTAAAGATAAGGTAAGAATTGCTTAGGAATCTGGAAGTAAACTGCTAATTAATACATATTACTGAACCCTGTTGTATTGGTAATGAGCGTGCTGCCTTTCTGAGGGAAATAAATAATGACTATTCAGTTATTTCTTCTAGACAGTAAGAACCTGTTGGTTATAGGATACTTGTTTGCAGCTGGAAGACTATAGATCCACATCAATAAATATTATCCTGCTTTGTGGTTGTGGGGTTTTTTTATTACTTAATTTTTAACGATAATTGGCCTCAAGATTATTATGTCTTGCACTTCAGAAGGAAGTAGTATGCGAAATAATTTGATGGATGGATGTGACTGAGAGCAAGATGGGTGATAAGAACCTGCTCAGAATGGGCAGAGCATGTGTTGACAACTAGTTTACAAACAATTTTTCTCATCTGTGGATTGTAGTAATAGTTACTGTGACACAAGACTTTGAAGCGTGACATTTTAATGCCGTACTTTGTTTTTGGTTTAGGTTGGAGAAGCAAGAGCACTCTACAATCTGGGGAATGTGTATCACTCCAAAGGGAAGAATGTAGCTAGCGCTGGGACCCATGATCCAGGGGAGCTTCCAGAGGATGTGAAAAATGCTTTACAAAAAGCTGCCAAGTATTACGAGTAAGCAGTAGCTTTAAATGTTGGCGATTGAAGGGATACGGTTATCTCATGCATTAGAATATTGGGAGATTTGTGGCGCCATGCATTAACTACCCTGTGGCAGAACAGTAGTACCTCGGATTTTTTTCCGTTCTAAACTGGAGAGGGCACTATTCTTTTGTTACACCCTTATTTTTGGTGTACCTCTTATTACCTGTTAAGTCCTTCCCACATGTTAGAATCCAGTAGTGCTCTTGAAACCAGACTGGGACAACAGCAGGACCTCTGTATCCTCATACGTGACGTAGCTCTGGAACTGGAAGTGAGCACACCAGCTTGACTAGGAATGCAGTTAGGCTCAGTATCTCATGGGAAATGTTTCCTACTCCATGGAAGATTTATGGTTGCATAAAAGGCCATTAAAATAGGTTGAAGAAGAATACTTCTACCTTTTCTTTCCTAGAAAACTTTTTTTTAATTAGTATTTAAATGACTGTGAGAAAAACAAACCAAAACATTTAGAAATCACTATTCCTGTCCTTCTCACTTTCCCCAAAACAGGGAAAACCTGACAATAGTAACAGAGCTGGGTGACAGAGCAGCACAAGGGCGTGCCTTTGGAAATCTGGGAAACACACACTATCTTCTGGGCAACTTCAGGAGTGCAGTTTTAGCCCATGAACAGGTAAAACACCGTGCTGGTAAGGAATTCTGTTCTAGCAAAGTATCGCCAGTTGCTCCTGATCTTGAATACACGTATGTTGCAAGCTTTTTAACACAAGTTTTAAAATCTTAATGGCACAGCTTCCAGTTTGGCTGTTCTTTTCAAGCATTGTTGCCTAAAGAACAGGTAGAGATGCACAATGGAAAAACTATAGGTGTGCATTTCTGTATGCAAATGTATGTTACAAACTACAAAATTTAGTAAATAACACAATTATTTCACATTTTGAAGCGTCTCCTAATTGCAAAAGAATTTGGTGACAGATCAGCGGAACGAAGAGCGTACAGCAATCTTGGAAATGCCTACATATTCCTGGGTGAATTTGAAACAGCTTCTGAATATTACAAGTTAGTTGACTGCTTATAAATGTAATTTACATCTCTTCTTGTACACTTTACTTCTGTGGTGCCGGGTACTTTAGCTCACTGTAGAACAGCCATGTCTTCAACATTTACTTAGAAAAGAGCTGCATTTGTTCAGCAAAAATAACATTTTTTTTCCTAGTTGTTGAACTATTCCAGTTCTTTCACAGAAGGGGGACAGCATTCATCTTTTCTATTTTCTTAACTTTTCTGTTACTTTAAATAGTTTCTTTCAGCACTGTAGATGTCTTTCTGTTGATAGGCATTTATTCTCCTTTATTCTAGAACCAAGCATTACTGTCTCAGCTCTTACCAAGTCCTGGAATGATCTGAGTAACTTCAGCAACCTGAGATGGGTACCTGTCTCGGGTATACTCGCTAGCTGAGATAAGCGGTGCATGTCAACATGAGTTTAAATATTTAGTCTGTATTTTCAATCAGGACTTTTTTCTTGATCTCTGCACCACTAAGCAGTTGCTGCTGTAACTTGAGAAAATACAGGCTCATCAAAGATACACTCTAGGTGTTACTAGCATCTTAGTGGATTTCGGAGCTTACGCGTTCTTTTGAAAAAAACCAAACACCTTCCATACTGCACACATTCCTCTAGCACTCAAATAATTCCTACCCTTCAGGGGCAGGCTGGCTGGTGGTTATAGGTCTGTCTTGCTTATGTTGATGGAGAATACCAGTTACTTATTGTAATGCTGGTACTAAACTGTTTCAAGTGCGTACTGTCAGGAAAACCACTGCAAATTATTGATGAAGCAATAAATTAAAATTAGAAGGTGCTGTTTGAGGGATCAGTCTGCTCTATAATATAAATGGAATTAGGTTGCAGTGGAGGGGTGTGGAAGACTGACACTTGAAATCTTTCAAGAGTTTGCAAGATAGCAGTTTATTAGCAGCTAATTTGCCAGGTGTCCTAGTTTGTTTAAACTGTATAACTGATTTTTAGTTGCACAAGTACACTTTTAGAAACTTCTCCTTACAGTGATTTTAGAGGTGACTAATCCTTTCTTTCAGGAGGACATTACAGTTGGCTCGACAGCTTAAAGACAGAGCTGTGGAAGCACAGGCCTGCTACAGCCTTGGGAACACGTACACTTTGCTTCAAGACTATGAAAAAGCAATTGATTACCATTTGAAACACCTTGTGATTGCTCAGGAATTAAATGATAGGTAAGCCCTAAGAGATTGCTTCATTTATGTGTGAGCTATCTATCCAAATCCTGCTGCCTCTAACACCGCTGTCATTGTTCTGTGTATGACAGCTGTATTAGTGTGAATTCCTTGTAACACTGGGCTCCAGTTTTCCTATGGGAAAAAATTACTCCTGAAAGTACTGGAGCTGGTGAGTCTGAGATAAAAGAGGAATTGATGAACGACTGTCTCTACATCTTCTGTCAGCATCATCTTTGTAAATGAAGAAAAGCAGATCTCCCGTTTTTCATTACTTCAATAAAATATCTCTGTGTACCTTAAGAATACATCTCTTACTTTCCCACAAATTAAGGACACGGAAAAGGATGGGGGAAGGAGAATAATACACCAGCAAGGAATGTTTGTGTTATAATCACGATTTCTAAGGCCTTTTTTTATAACATCGGGTACAACTAAAATTTACAACTTTTAAATGTGCTTCTTTGAACTCAGTAAGTAGAATCTGTGAGGAATAGGAATAAGGCGTGGAATCTGAGGAAAAGCAAAGTAGCTTGTAAGATGTTCCATGCTTGCAAAACTGAGTGACATTTATTTTCTGGGAGCTTAAAAATTAAAATTTTTATTAGATTTTCTCATATTTATGGTTATACCCAGGTCACACTCCTTTAATTACAATACTTAATGTGTGGGTGTTGGAATGGTTTCTGATGATAGCCTTCGTTTTTCTTGGCACAGCAATCTTACTGCGGCAACGTTACAAAACCCTGACCCCTAGCGTTCAGTGAGAAAAGGTATTAATGAAAACGGGTTTATTTTTTGCAGAATTGGAGAAGGAAGAGCATGCTGGAGTTTAGGCAACGCATATACTGCTCTGGGAAATCATGACCAAGCTATCCATTTTGCAGAAAGGCACTTGGAGATTTCAAGAGAGGTACAATTTTCCCACTCTGTGTATGTTGGCTGTTGGTTTTTGCTCTCACACAGCGATTTTTATGGAGTTGTGTCCATGCATCAGCTTTTGAATGATGGAACGAATTTTGAATGATTTCTGAGATAGTTGATTGCAGATTGTTTCAGCTCTGTCTCACTGCAGCTGTCCCCTTAGGTCTTGTGCCACCTCTGATAGTGTCAGCACAGAATTCAAGGTAATAGCCCAGCAGAGGTTAATTAGGCTTTGTTATATACCTTTTAGTTACGTAATTCATTAAAAAGATGATTCTCTGTTTTCAACTAGGAAAACCTTTTCAGCCTTTTTCTCCCAGAAATCCAGGGGATAAAATTTGCTTTATAGTTACATATGTGTGTTAGTTGTGACAGTGATAGAACTGCTTATTTTATTTGGTTGCAGGTAGGAGACAGAAGTGGGGAACTCACCGCTAGACTTAATCTCTCAGATCTTCAAATGGTTCTCGGACTAAGCTACAGCACAAACAACTCCATGATGTCAGAAAGCCACGGGGTCGAGAACAGCTTGAATGGTATGTGCCTATTTCTGCAGTACTTCCTAACTGGGAACTTCAAAAACAATCTTGTGTTTGCATTGTTTTCTGACTACAAACAGCTGAGGATGCAGGGCTTTTTCTTCCCCCCAACAGCAAAAAAACCCAACATTGTTTTTGCAGTATTGGACCCCTCCAGCTCCTCCCCTGGAGGATTTACATGGAGAATCACAGGTCACTGCACAGTTTCTTCCCATAATGGTTCTTCCCTTTTTTTTTTAAATGTGGGAGATTTATCTATTTGCTGCCAGATTGTCTTTCCTTATCTTAGCGATACTGGTAGTTAACATAGAATGCAGTTCATTTGATGTTCTTCTTCGATGTTCAAAGACCAATCGTCCTTCTCGGTGTCCCATGAAAGCAACTTACATAGGTTACATCAGAGTTGTTTTGAAGGCTTCTTTTACTAGTGGTAATTTATTCTCTGCTGCTACGTTTAACTGCCCTATTTTGAAGCTCAGAATTGATGTACCTTGGACCTGAGATGAGTACAGCCACAGCTTTGAAGGTGACACCATAAATCTTAATAATAAAAAGATGAACTTGATTCTTTCTCAAAGGTACCAGATCAAGAGTAGGACGCCGCTACAGTATGGAGAACATGGAACTTATGAAATTAACACCAGAAAAGGTTGGCACTTTACTACTTTCTGTTCTGCTGGCAAGACCGCAGTGAAATATTTCTTGGGTTTTAACTTAAAACAACTATGAATAGTCAGAAGTTTTATACTTAACAGCTTTGAAAGAACTCAGCAGAATGTTAATGTCCTTCTCATCCCCTTTTAAATTTAGTTATCTTAAGAGTTAGGTCTAACAATTCTAACAAATAATACTTTTGTTACGTAGGCAACAGTCAGCATCTTACATATATAATGGTTGTAACCATATGAAGCTTGCTTTTTTCCCCTCACAAATAAAGAATGGGGTCCTGTAGTGTGCATTGAAGGAATTTCTCCTCTCCTCTTTAGAAGTGGTTTGAGGGTGCAGCATGAAAGGGATTCAGAGTAAAATTCCTAGGCTTTAGCTCAGCTGTTCTGAACACTTTTTTCCTTTGGTTACAGTCATTTTATGGGCACTTAAAATAATAAGTTTTGGTTTTCACTTGGGGATTTCAACTAACTTACAAACCATTAGGAGGTTAAACATCCCTCTTGAGTAAGGATGCTATTTCAGAAATGCTGAAATTAAACCACAGATCAATAAAGTAACTTACCCCCAAGCTCAGAGAAATCCTCTGGAGTGAGGAGTTCCTGATTAGAATCCTTGTATCCATCTTGGAGAGATTTCCTTCAAATCCTGTCTGTCTTTAGAGGGTGTGCTGGCAGGTCTACATAAATGACTCCAGTGGCAGGCTGAAATTGCCATTTTCCCCTTCTTACTGGGATATCTGATCCAATCTCTTTAAGTGATGCAAAGCCCACCACAGTGTTTATCAAATAGGAAACTGAATCGCAAAGCTTACCTCTGGACAGTTGGTAGGTACAGCTGTAGTTGGCCCTTGATGCTCAAGAGCCTTGTTATTAACTTTTAAAAGATTTTGCATTTAGTCCAGGGTGATTCCTCTGCAGACAGCCTCCGAGATTCTGGCCAGTATCAGCTGTATTTTCTTACTCTCCAAATCTATTTAATACACGGCCTGTGATAGTCTGCCCTAAATACAGTGAAATGTTTTGTGTGGACTTGGTAATGAAGTATTAACCTACTATTGCAGCTTAGCTCTTATAAAGGGCTTTTTTTCAAGATACTAATTGAGTAGATTCTGAAAATTCATTCCATAAATGTCTTTGATATATAGAGCAACATAGGCCACTAGCAGTACAGTTTGATTGTACAGGATGCCATCTTGGAGTTGGAATCTGTGTGCTGATGCTAAGCCTTCAGAAGGCGCCAACCCATTTGTGTAGGCAGCATTGCTGAAAGATTTCTGACCGTTCACAATTTTTGATGTTGGAATCGAGGAAAAAAAGATTGTTTTGCTCAGTAAAAGTTTGTCAGTTGTAGATAAAGCTCTTGAATTTGAGGCTAATTTAGTTTCTTTTAGAAGACAATTTATCAACCTACAGATTTTCCTTAAAGCCATCCATTCTGTTCCTCGGTGAAACAGGATGCTTATTCCCATTTGCTTTTGTGCTGGCGTTCTCTTCCCTGTTCCTTTTCAATCTTTGCTGGGACTTTTTGTATACCAAGGACTTCAAAGAAGGCTGCTTGAGCATCTAGGTTTGTATAAGGGTTTGTAAAGCTATGCATTTCTCTTTTTTTTTTTTTTTAATTTTATTTCCCTTCTTCCCCATTATAAGAACAGCAAGTGGAAAACACCAGCTGAGTCTACATTTTAGCCTTCACATTAACTACATTTCCTGCACTGCAGTCAGCAAGGAAAACTTCATCATGTTTAATTATCTATACACTATATGCCTGCTTTTTAATCAATCAGGTGTCACACTACAGTTCAGTTTTAAGCCTCTTCAGTAACAGTACTAACCTGCTTCATGCAACAAGAGCTCCGTAGTCACAGGTCAAGTAACAGAACCAAAACCTAAGTTTTCATATCCTCACGGTTGGGTAAACCAAAAAAAACTTAAGAGCTGTTTCAGTCTGGGGAGGAAAAGCAGCAGCAAATAAGAGGTTAAGAGTATAGGCAATTAAAATCAGAAGGCTTAATTTCATGACTCTTGTTTTCTTAGGTTCAGAACTGGAACAGTGAGATTCTTGCTAAACAGAAAACACTGGTTGCCAAACCTTCAGCAAAACTGCATTTTGTAAATCGACTAAAAGGCAAAAAGTACAAAAACGGCACCACTTCCAAAGTTTTGCAGGATGCCAGTAATTCTATTGACCATCGACTTCCAAACTCCCAGAGGGTAGGTTTGGAGAGCTGCGGAGTTCGTAGCCTTTGCTAAACTTTGTCTGATCAGAATTATGGAAACACATTCCTGCAGCTGTCCATTTCGGTTTTACTTGATTTAAACACTGTGGCTCTGTAAAGCGACGCAAAATCTGCCATTCTACAGCTGTCTCATGGGTGGTGCCAGCTTTAAGCTTTTCCTACTGTTGGAACACTTTTTTTCCTGGTGAATTTTCTGAAGCTACAGCTCAGCTTGCACATGTTTTATTTCTAAGTCTCTTCTCGACCATGCTTCTCCAAATTTAGTAAAAAGCTACTTTTTCTGATTAAGTGGGAGATATTTTTGACATGTTCTTTTAGGTTATTGCACTTTTGACAGAAGTCAGAGAATTGGGTCAGAACAATGGAATTGTTTGATCTAGGTGAGAAATGAGTGCTTTTGACCATAGACCTGAGGAGATAATGGAAACTGAGAGCTGTTCTTGGTTTATTCTTTCAAGGGCATTTGGGTTTTTGATGGATTTGCAGATGAAGAGTAACTCCAGTTGTACTGACCAGAGTACTGCTTCTTTCTGTTTCAGGGAATGGAACATTTCTAATACATTTTACCTTCAAAAATTGCCATAGTATCAGCATGTCCTCTTACAACAAATCTCCGTCTATAGAAGTGGATAACTAAATTAATTGTTTAAATTGATTTCATATATGCAAATACGAAACGCATTACTGGAATGAAACAGCAGTGCAGTTGTCCTAGGTTTAGGTATTCCTGAGCTCACGATACCCCTGACTCTTCTCTCCTCTTCAGAAAAACAGTCGAGAGACAATGGCAGATGAAGGGTTTTTTGATCTGCTGAGCCGATTCCAGAGTAACAGGATGGATGATCAGAGATGCTACTTCCAGGAGAAGAACAAACTCTCAGCTGCTTCAGTGGCAACATCCTCTACTCCACCTAAAACAATGAGAAAATGTAATTTTTTAAAAGCAAAATCTGTATCTGACTTTAGCTCCTGCCACATGCTATTTTAAAAATCTATTTGTGTGCAAGATTTACTACTGAAAAGAACTTATTTCTAGGCTAACTTGTTTTTTTCCTCCACCCCAGCCTTTTCTACTTCTGTAGTCTCGCCCCACACGGATGAATTTCTAGACCTCCTCGCAAGCTCACAGAGCCGCCGGCTGGACGACCAGCGCGCCAGCTTTAGTAATCTGCCGGGGCTTCGTCTTAATCAACACAACAGTCAGTCTGTCCTTGGCCACCTCATGGCAAGTAACAACAGAGAACTGGATGACGACTTCTTTGATATATTGATAAAATGCCAGGTAAGATTTTTATAAAAATTCTTCACATTCTGAGTCTGGAAATTTGGTTTGTGCATCCTGCTATTTAGTTTCCTCAAGTAAGCTACATTTTTAATACGTGTTTTAAGATCTAAATTGATTTGGTGGGTAAGGAAGAACATAGAGAATAAAAAATTGGAATTGTTTTTTCCAAGTATTTTTTTTTTGTTTCAAATTACAGTTTCTCTCTCTTGTTTTGATTTTGTTTTGTTTTTCCAAATTATTCAGTGTCAACAGAGTGTAGTTCTGGTATTTATATGATGTTAACCATTTAAAGCAATGAATGGTGAAGGAAATCAAGCGAGGCTATGAAAAGGAGTATGTAAAATGATTTTAAGAAAAAAGTGTTTAGATCAGGGTTGTTAGGAGGGCACGTGATATACCAAGAATCAATCCTAACTTACCAAATGAAAGAATTCGTTATCAAAGATTTAGTGGTGAATAGTGATCATTATTCCAATTACGTTAATTTAAGTAGTAGTTCATAGCAATAGGTTAAGTGGGAATTCTGTCAGAGCACAATATATATACCAGTAAGACCAAAAAATGAAGTAAAAGGACTTGCTCTTGTACCTAATGGGTTGATAAGGATCTCAAAGTACAAAAGTCAGACACTGAGTTCTCCAAAGGTAGATGTGTTAGCTTGGGTGGGCAGCAGCACCAATTGCGTCTACTGTGACAGTGTCCATCAACCTGATGCAATATCATGTTCTGTTTTAGCAGCTTGTCTGTTTACATTCTTTTGAGTCAAGCAAAGAAGCTAGAGATGAATATGATAGATCTGTCTCTTCACTTGCACTGTATGTAGCAAATGTAAAGCAATGACTGTGCTTACTGAGAATGGAAAAACTTAGTCCCCTCAGTCATTACAGATGTTTCTGTTTAAAGCAGTAGCACAAAAGGGTTTTGAAGAGGACTTCTCTCTCAAAGATGACTCTGTCTGAGATCCATCCAACACTGAAAGCTGTGCTTTTCCTGAAGTGCTGTGTTCCTCTCCAGCTAGCTCAGCAGCTGCCTGTTGGTGCCGAGAAATACTCGTTCCCAGCTAAAGCAAAGGAGCTACTGTAGACAGCTGCAGTCCGACAGCCGGACCTACTGTGATAGGCTGATGCTTGGTGAATCTGGCCAGGAGCAGGCAGCTGTGTGAAAGGGACACGGAACCAATCTCAGAGATGTTAGCAAACTGCTGTGTAACACTGTGATTAACATGTACCAGACTTCTCAGTTTGGAGGAAAACTTTCTCCCTGTATTGCCTTTCCAAATATTACAACACTGTGGCCATTTTTTTCACTCCAAGTAAGGATACAACCCTATTTTCTGTTGTGGGAGACTAGCAATACCATCTACTAATGCTAAAATTCTTCTTCCGGACAAAGCGACACTTAAATGTCATTCCGCACTAGGAAAAAGAACGAAATGGGGAGTTTCAGCTACATGTGGATAAGTGGTTTCGAAGAACCATTGTAGCTACATTTGCTACATTAACTTACTAATTTCATTTGAGAAGTTTAATTTGAAACAAAGCTTACAAATTAAATCCTTGTAATAACTTTAAATTGGAAAATGAAAGCCTTTAGTAATTTTTCACTTATATTCTTCACTTATATATTGCTGTAAAGATGCAGCTCGATTGCTTGGTCTGTTTCTAGGGTTCCAGACTGGATGATCAAAGATGTGCTCCTCCATCTGCTGCAAAAGGACCAACTGTACCAGATGAGGATTTTTTCAGCCTGATCTTACGATCACAAGCTAAGAGAATGGATGAACAGAGAGTCCATCTACCCTCAACTATAAAGGGACCAAATCCTGGCTGAACAAAGAAACAGGCACGTACTGTACAGTAGCGTCTTAGGTAACATTTTTGTTTGCTGGAAAAAGACACACCTTTTTACAGAAGATTGCAATTAGTAGTTTTGTCCACTTCCCAATAGATTTTTGTATGAATAGCAGCAGCATCACACTTGTGACCAGTAGTTAGAGCTGCTGCTGGTCTTTGCAGCTGGCAGCTGCTTTTAGCAGAGTCTGAGATACTGATTACTGTATCTCCCTCTTAACTGCCTCTAGTCTACGAACGTCGGGTTTTTTTCCCCTGTCAAGGTATGCTGATGTGTGGATTCTACCACTGTCTCTATTCTAGTGCAAGACCTAAATTTGTATGTTGTTTTTAAATTAAAAAATTGATTTTTTTTTTTTTTCTGATTTGTACCTCCCTGGAAAATGGTACTGTTTTCTTTTATACTTTTTTAAAAATGATAATAATAAAAAAGAGAACTAGCTTCAGCACTGAGTCTGTCTTTGCTGCTTCCAAACTGTGTTTCTGCAATCATTCAAACAAACAGAAATCAAACCCTAGTTTTAATTCTGTTTAATTAAAAAAGAGCCTCCAAAACATGCTGGTTTTATTTTTGGTTGGGTGTGGTTTTTGTTAATATTTAGTGAAGTGTCTCCTGTATTACTCAGTGCAGTTTTACCATCAGAAATTTTTCTAAGATCTGCTTGTTTCCAAGTAACAAGCTGCCAATGCTGTTCTATAGATTGTGTGGTCCATGTCCAGCAGCAGCAGTAGTCCACGCACAGGGAATCACAGGGGCGATAGGTACTTGGCATAGACTACCACAGACATCAAGCATTTCCTGCAGTAAGTGAATTTAAGTGTTACAAACTGTAAATGTGCGTATGCTGCTTATTACTGGACCTCAGTTAGTTTTCCTCTTGATAAGGACACACTATGCTGGGATAGTTCTCGGGAACCCTGAGGGCTATATAGTGTTTTAAGTGTAGGTATATTGAGTTAGAAGCCACTGATCTTAATGCCAAAGGTGGCAAACTGTTCACTTTCGGTATTTATAAAGTGATGTCAATTTTTAATTGAAGTATTATAGCCCTAGAGAAGAATCTACAGTTCATTTTAGCTTTAGAGTAAGATGGCACTGTAAGATTGAACAGACACAGAATCCACATAATTGAAACTATGTTACAGTTAGCAAAAGTTTTGTAAATATCTCTTGCAGCTTTTTTAGCCCTGGAAATTGATTTCTACTTGAAAATGTCCTCTTTCTACTTTTAAGGAGAAATGACAAAATAGTCTTTCAGAACTGAGAGTTACCAACAGTTTATTGTGCTGATCGTCAGTACTTAGTGTTTTCTATTCCCTGTTCAGCTTCAGATCACCCTAGAAACACATCTGATACATCAGCTTCTCACTCCTCTGTAAATTATTAAACTAGAAGAAAATCATCACCTGTCTTAGAACTGCGCTGACAATCGGCAACTACGCTTACTTAAGGCTGACTGAAAAGAACATAAACCAAAAGATAGTCCTGAGACTTCTAGCTGAGTTGCAGTTAGTCTTATGTGAATCCCAGGAATATTAACAGCTTTCCTCCAGCTGTCTGCCAGTTACCTAATGAGGTGTACATTTGCTAGACTGCAGGGGATCACTGCTTTCCCACCACAGAGTGTCTAGTTGTACTCAAAACTTATTACACAAACTTGATTTCAAACAAGCTGCAACACCCACAAGCCTGTTTTCTTGGCCAGTTAAAGTTGTAATATCTTAATACATTTCTTTCAAATTCAGAATCAGTATATAGACTCAGTCTCTCAGTTTTAAAAACCCCACCTACCAGCCTGGCCTGCTAACGCTCTGACCAAAAATGAGGTCCCATCAGCTTACTGATGTTCTGCTTTCTTCAACTGAGAACTATGGCAGATAGTTCCGCTATGTGACTAGTTCTGCAAGTATATGACTACGAAAGGTTAGACAAAACTTACAGCAGAGAGGCTTCCTTAGTCTCCTTCCTGTGAGTCACATGAACTGCTGTTTTTCTTCTCTTCACATGGTTCCACTGTGCAACTCTTCCCTTCTAGGTTTGTATTAGGATAACAGTTTTCTCCAGTCTCTCGCTCTGCTTTGCCTGTCTCCTGTTTCTGCTGCTCAGGTGCACGTTCTTCAGTAAGGTTGTCAGCTGTGATAGTTTCTAGTCTACAAACTTCAGATTCAGTGTGCAATCTATTCTGTAAAAATTAATAATAAGCTATTAATCAAGCAATCCAAAGTGATGATGTCTTTTGCTTCAGGTGCATCTCAGCTCAAGGGGCAGAACTCCCCCAAAGCATGACTGGTATCTTTTTTTCATGGGGTAAATAGTCTATGTAAATACACACAATCTGGATTAAAAGTCTGATTTTAATTTTCTATAGTTACAGAAAAGTCAGCACTGCTTTTTTTTTCCCCAGCCTTTCTTCTGTGGGTGATCATCATTCCCCAGGGTGACATAAGTACTGGTATCTCAAAACCGAAGTTAAGTCTTTATAGTAACAAGTTTGACTTCAGCAGTTTCCTGCCATAGTTAGCCAGAGCTCAGTATTCTACCGGAACAGAACATACACAAGACACCTCTACTGAACTGTTCTATAGGGGAACAGGTAGTTCCTTAATTCCTGTCTCCCCAGGATATGGGTTAAGCTTTCTGTTTAAATATGTTTTAGCAGATGACACTGATATCTACTGAATTTAATCCCAGCTGTAATTACACCAGGACTAACATACACCAGGCTCTGGTTTGTGAGACTCCTCTACTTGCGTGTCTGGCTCATCACTTGTATGCATGATGTCGGGACTTCTGCTGCCATTTCCTGGTCTCATAGGAGCATCTCCTCTGTCGTAAGGTCCTCTAGGCACGTAAGGAAATTTCTGCAAATAATAGCCATCTGATTTACTCCCATCATATCGCCCAAAGTCTATTTTTTCCTGTTGACTGTCAGGTGGAGGAAGACTGTTTCTCTGAGAAGATGTCAAATATCTTAACACAGACACTGATGATCCTGCACCATAGCAGAAAGCCTGGGGGAGGGAAAAAATAAAACCAAGAAAATGTCAGGTATTTGCAGCCTCTTCAGTCACATATCTGAAGAACACTGAAAGGAAAGCTCAGGTCCTCAGAAGGGCTGCAGTAACATTCAAGCTTTCTCCAGCCTGACCACACTGCAGGAACTGCCAGACTGACTGCAGTTCCATCTTTATTGGAGCACCAAAGATGCTGAAGGTGCTAACTCGGTATGTGGGAGCAAAATGCCAATTATATGCACCCTGTGTAATGACACAAAGGAAAAATGGGGAACTAAGCTGCAGTAAATTGTCACAGAGTGTAAGATTTTAAGCAGTTGTTTCATGATATTTTTATCCCACTTGGGGAGTGGAGGAGATGTCATTTAAACACAAACCTACCTATTTTAATTGGTAAATAAATCTATGTACGATGAAGATTTTGTAAAGAAAAAACTTACTTCCTTGTAGAAATAATTTATTCTGTGCTAAGAAAACTGTTCAGAGTACAAATAGGAAATAATAATATATTAAACTTATAAGTTAAGTAGTATTATCTATAAAAAAGAAAACCGAGCTTTTAAATATAAGAGAAATGTATACAAACCAGGACAGCTAGAGCCATCATAATTAGCACTGGAACTTGCAGAATAAATGGTATCTCCTTCATAAGCGCTTTGATGAATTCACCAATGCCTTGTCCCACGTGCTTCAAAGGCTCAGTTACGAAGTTGGTGAAAGTAATTGCCAATGCCTAGAAAAATACAAATAGAAGAACAGTGTTGTCACTGATTACAAACATAAACACAGAGTATTTCTCGGCTTGGTATATACCTTCGTCGGCGGAACCAACAGAACAGGATTTACTAGTAGAGTTTCATAGTACTTCTGACAGGGATCGTCCTGAATTGTCCACGTGCTTCTGAGCCATTCTGTAGTCAAAGCAGAGACAAATTTTTACTACTTTTTAAAAACATATTTTACAACACAGTAGTAACACAGAAAGTAGCACTTCAATTATAGATGGAAGAGAACTCTTCTAGATACGGTTCAAAGCTTACATTTATTTTAAAAAATCTGAGTTTAGATCAGGTTTTTATTATCCAGTCATGGGGATGCAGGAATAAGAAGAATAAGCGGGAAGCCAGAAAGAAAAACTGTTTTCCCATGTTTAGTCAAGAAATGTCTGTTTATTAGATGAACTTAGTCCCTAGAAACCTTGGAAGAAAAATAAGTCTTGTCTGTGGGTACTATTATCTAGCACACTTTGTCCACAGCTGCTGAAACAGAAGTAATTCTGAGAGTTATTACTCATCTGCCAGGCTGCAAGTAGATTAAAAACGTGTAGTTTGCTTGCTAGATTTCAAGGCAAAAATTTTAGTTATAAGCAGAAAGTCTGACTCCTTAAGGGAACTTTTATAAACAAGTAATTTATGACATCAGTGTTTCTGTAGTTTGATTTTAGTGCAGTCAGAACATAAACCATTGAAATTTGATATAAACAGAGCAGTCACAGTCAATAAATTATAAAGGCAAGACCATAACAAGCACTTATTAAGAGTGGCCACCATTAATCTACCTGCTATAGCACTGGCTACCAAATAATGGGAAAAAAAAAAAAAAAAAAAAAGAGAAATTAGCTTTCTCTGCACAGTAACACCAGAGTTAGAGGTTATAGATCAAATTTCTGAGGTCCATTGTATTTAGAGGCCTGGCAGATAAAAAAAACCAAAAATAAATCTTGAATTCTACCCTATCTTCAGTAAACAGCACTGAATTGTAGTGGAGGAGTGGAGCGGAGGAAATATTCACAGGTTAAGTTATAAGGAAAAGAAGTTAACACCATCACATGTTCTAAGCACAGTTTTGTGATCCGCTCTCCTCCAAAGGCCTAGAAAATACAGTCTTGTGGAACGGAAAAATGGTAAAACCACAGAATCATGTATTGCTCAAAAAAATTCCATGTACTACTCCTGAAGAAATTAGATTATTCTTGAATATTACTACTGAATATTTTGTGATCTTAAGATACAGTTACAAAATAAGTATTTACCAATAAGACTTTCTCTCCAGTCCAGCTTCTCAGCACAGACGTTATCAAACTGACCCATTTTTGCAATTTCTGCTTGGTGCTGTGCAAAGGCCAGCTGCGGGAGAACGGGAATTACGTGTAAGACATAAACCAGCGTGGTGCTGGACGCAGAGCACTTGCGTCCATGCAGCACTGCACCTGAGCTAATGATGTTTGCTCTTGGCAGGTTTGGGACGATTGCGCAGCTAAATCTGCAGTAAGAAAAGTTAGGTACCGAAACAATAACAGAATTAAATTCAAAGTACTTCCTGGGAATGGATAAAAACTACCAAGATGGCCACCTCGGAGATGTTGTCCAAAAGGAGCCTGAATTACCAAAAGTGCAAACTCCAGTACTCCAAAGATAGAAGTTTAGAGCAAAATTAATCTGATGATATCTAGTCCCCTTAAAATATTTCTGGATTAAAACCAGAGACAGCTGCCATGCAAGTACTAATTAAACCATCAGGACGTCCTCTTTCATTTTTTAGGTAATTCCCATTAACAAATGCCTGCTTTCATTATAATTTTGCCTTACAGTTTGCAACTTCATAATCAAATAGAAAAAAAATGAAGTCAAATAATCTGTTGAAAAACTGACATTCTTCACTGACTCAATCCAAGTCCTCCACACAGCAGTCCACTCACATTCAAGAGCCATCCTACTCTCTGGCACTCTGCTACTGCTGGGTCTGACAAGCTGCAGCTGAATTCTGGTGACAAGACGTGAGGACTTGAGATTCTGTAGTTGGGCTATACCCTAGTAGCATAAGTTCCTCCTCATTAAAGCCAACACCATTGTAAAGTCAGCTACTTTATCACCATGAATGAAGCATTTATCTCTGGTCTGTCACACATAAAATACCGTCCTAGCCAGGGAATTTTTAGAAAGAAAGAAAAAAAAAAAAAGCCATGAGGTATTTTCAGAAGACTTTTCTACCAAGCTGCTTTAGACTGAGTTGTATCTCCCTTGCCTACACAGTGAAATCACAGTTCTACTCCTCTATGAATTTTGTGTACCTCTGTGGCAGGATAAAAGTTTGCAGGGTTTGTTTTGTTCTTTAAGCCTAGTACACCTGTCAACACACGTAATAAAGCATTCATATCTGTATTTATTTTGTGATTAAGCACTGCTTTATGTAAACTAACTAAATAACCTTAACTCCCCCAAGCAACATTAGGTTTGTGATTGGACTCAGATAACCTTAAAGGTCATTTCCAATCTAAATGATTCTGTAACTCTAAAAATTTAAGCCTAAAAGCCATTAAGATTTCAGAACAACTTACCTTATACAAGTAAAGCCAATTCCATGCAAAACTGATGAGAAAACTTATTAATAAAACACGTTTTAGCTGAACAAACCAATGAATACGTGTCCAGAGCTCTGTAGCTATTAGAACAACAACACAGACTAGGCACAAGAGTATCTGAAAAAGAAAACGGGAAGAAAATATGATCCAAATTTAGAATTTTCCAAGCTTACTGCTAGTACACATGAAAGAAATTTCAACTTTTGTTTTCAGTGGCATCATTTACACACAACAGTTAAGAGAATTCTTTTTCTCCATACTATTACTATGGTAATAGTCATTGACTAGACTCGCACAAAGAAACAGGAGAAAACAGCAACTAAAAAAAACCAAGAAAACCCCTTTCTTCTTCTCTTACCAGAAACACATTATATAGATCAATTCCAAAAGTGTCTTCAAATCTCCAGTGCCAAGCTTTATAATCATGGTGCTTAAAATTGATCAAAATATCACTAAGTGCATCATCCACAGCGCCCGCCTGCCAAGTTTCCTCGCTGAGAAACCTGACGATCTCCAAATACGTCTGTTTTGTAAGGATGATCTCAGCATCATAGTGGACGTGGCCCACGTTTTCCTCAGGCTGAATTAAAATCAAAGCAAAACAATTATTTTGCAAATAGAAGTACACACGACCATATATATTCCTAGGCAAACTCTTGATTATATACCCTCACTATGTACCAGCACCTTTTTGAAGCTGACTGCAAGATGAAGACCTGGGACAGGAAGCACGCTATGTTTCTGTAACCTTTTTGTTTATTCCTTTTGAACTTTTTTCTAGTCTAGACAAATTCAACTGGTTTATATTCTTTCAGTTCTACAGAAAAAATCCTAAACAATGAAGTGAGTTATCTCACTTATTACTAGAATTTTAGGTCTACTTATTAACAAGCCTTAATAACGAGTGCAGTATGTCTGCCCCGATCATGGCTGGGTAATACAGATAGAAGCTATTACATACTCAAATAAGAAATTTGATATTGCTAAGTGTAATGTTCTTAGTTAAATATTAATTTTGCTTATTGCTAAGCATGTATTCCTCTACCTCTAAACAGAGCAAAACTACATCTCCAAATACAATATAATAAAGAAAGTATCAAGATGATTCTCCCATACAAACCCTAATATTTAAACTACTTAATATTTAAACTACTATTCCTAGATGTTTAATGTGGTAGTCTAAACAAAGGCCTAAAATGTCTACAACAAACACACACACACAAAATCTGGCTCTTTCGAGCTTAGCAACTATTAACATGAACTGAACAGGTTATTAGTGGAGCAGCATTCCAGCAATACATTTTTAAGGAAACCAGGTGCATTCTCTATTATCCAAGTGTAACAAACTGTGGCAACTGAATGGAACTTGGGAGGATCAGAATGAAGACCATTCTCATCACTGAGGAAACTACAGAACAAGCAGTTATAAGACAATAAGAGGGAGTGATAGAAAACTTCCATCTATAGAAGGAAGGAGCCTGTAGTTCACCCAGAGGACAGCGATGGGTGACCACCAGGGGGTCCTGAGAGACCCTCCAGAACACCTCAGAGACTCTACCTGCATATGTAATGACTGTGAATATGATAATTAGTTCCAGGAAACAGAATGAACATGCATAATTCTAGGAAATTTAATGCATATGTATGTGATAGGGTAATACAAACTTTGGCTGGTGTGATACACGGTATGCACGTTAGGTGGAGTGATCCCTTGTACATCCAGCACTGCAATAAAGAAACACCTGCTTCTTACACTATCTCAAACTTTTAATTGGTATTAAAAGGTTTCTTCCAATTTTGGTAACACTAGCAATAGATAGTTAGATACATACTCTGAATTCACGTAGTCCTCCTTTAGATGCTTTACAGATCAATTGGCAACTGTCTCTCCAAGCCAAACACGGCTAACTAACAGCAATACTGGAATCACATACTTCTACAATTTTTCCTTTGCAAGTCAGTTCCCTTCATTTTAGTTAGAATTTAAAGTATGCCAGAATAATTAGTTAATACTTGATAACTGTGAAAAACACACAAAGCAGTAATGTGAATTCTAATAAATTTTTAATGGCTGCTCAAATACTTACAAGGCCAAGTTTTCCAGCTTCATTTAAAATCTTATTCAAGTATCGCTTAAAAATATAAAAGCTGCGGCTTTCACGTGATTTGGCATTCCTCTTCTCACAGTCTGCAATCTGCAACGTAAAGACACTCGATTCACTTGTTCCTCAAGCCAGCTTGTTCATAGGAGAAAAAAAAAAATCCAAACCCTACCAACACATTAAACTCAGCATCAACAGAGGCACATTTCTTTAGTATAGCAATAATCCCATCACCGGTACACCTGATAAAAAGCATATGTAGTTACTGAAAATACTACTTTCACTGGACTGGCCAGTACTGGAGATTTTGGCTAATAGTATGGTTTGAATACTAACCTCAGTATGACTAGAAAAAAACCTAAAGATCTGGATCCCCTTAAATTTTATGCTTACATCAGAAAAAAACCAACAAACAAAAATAAAAACATCCCCCAAAACAACAACAAAAACCCCAAACAACACCACCACCACCAAAACCAAACTAAACAAAACCAATGAACCAAAGAACCCCTATGAACAAATGAAAAACTGTAAAAATACTAAGTAACTAAAAGAACATATTCCATTCGGACACCAAATGGCTGAGGGAAGTGGGGGCCCAAGTAGCTACACGAGCATCACCGCATCCTCCTGGTCTCCGAGCAAGAAGCAGTGTGGGGGTCTTACATCGGTTCCCGAGAGCTGCAGCACTGTGGGCAGCCACAAACGTTCTCTATGCCCACAGTCCACCCTTTAAAATCCAACAGAACTGGACAACTTGAAAATGAAAGGTCAGGGTTCTTAGCTTCTAGCAGCACGGTGTAACAGCCACACCACATGTTTAAGCTGCCGACACTGGACAGAAGCACATAGCTCACCAACTTCTGTTACACTATAAATCTTTTTAGGAAACAGACCTTGGCAGGCAGAGCACCGATTTGCAACCGAGTTCAAACCGCTTCCAGTCTCTCTGAACAGTTTCCCCTACGTAATGCATGGTCTCTCACTACTTACGCCAGCAATTCTCCTGTTCTATACTATCCAGAAAAGCATAATCAGAAAAAAACCCAAACCAAAACTGGAAGATATTCTGAGGTTCCATAACAAACCTTTTTTTGCAAGGACTCTACTTCCCTGGAGCAACTCGATAAGATTTCAGTACTGACCGTATCCACAGTCTTACCCTCGGAGTCATGATAGTTTGCCTAAAATTACATGAGAAAAACACTTATTACAAAACCACGTATTTTCAGAATAAAAGAATTTGATCAATCACTATGCTACATATCTGTAGTAAGTTCACTTTAAAAGGAGCACAGGAGCTAAAAACTGAGTGTTGTTTTTTGATGCCAGTACTCTCCCAACAATACTCCAGCTACAAACAGACAATTGCTTTAAGTTTACCTAACTGCATGCTCCCTTCAAAAGGCGAGGTCTGTGTGCACTGTCCTCCCCCACCTGCCCTTTCCCCTCCTCTGCTGGCGAGCCCAGCAGTGCATCAGATTAGATAATCGGACTGGCTAAAAACTGACTCAGCAAGCAAAGGGGCAGTTTTCCGCCGGACAAATTCCCAGTCTAGCTGGCCACGCAGCCAGCCAGACTGAAAGCAAACACAAAGCCCCATTCTGGGTTTCATGCCTTTCCTTTTATATTTCTTCTTCACTCTGAAACATCCCATTTTTTCTGTTAATTGCTCAGACTTGATTTTAGTGGTGCTTCTATACAGCCAGGTATTTATTGCACACTGAGGAAAGTCTCCAAAAGGAAGGGCAACATCACACAAATCAGTGAACTCACACTGATAACAAAGGTTGGTTTTGAGGATCTGGGTGGCCCACAGAGCCTGCCTACCTAAAATCTCTCATGGCAGAGCAGAAAAGAAATCCTGAAAAAATGGATTAACCGAAAGAAGCCTTTTTTCTTCTTTAAGATGCACTTCTATTTTTGTAGAAGACAACAGTAAATCTAATATTTTTTCATAAAAGCTGAAGCAGTTGGGCACTAAGTTTAAGGAATCCAAGGCTTGCTGTTTATTTTTAGGTATGCTAATGACTATCAGGTGGACTTGGGGCAGGTGGAAGCTGAGAAAGAACTCTGCAGAGAGAAGTAGTGCAGTCTGCATTTTTTAAGATTCAGAAAATTACATTCTGAAGTGTCAAAATGGTATTATTCAAGACTGCAAAACCAAACTTGAAAGCTGAAGAATAACAAAAATCAAGGGTGCCTATAAAAGCGACAACAGTTTATGGTGCCATGTGTGCACTTATATACTAGATACACAGTATGCATCTCACGATATACGTAGCGTTTAACCCTCAAAACAAGAAAACTGAAATGATTCACCTTGTTAAAACTAGCTTTTCATATTTTGTCTTCTCAATGTTCAGGAATTATTAACAGTACAGCACTCAATCCCTATTCTGATCATCCTCCCAGCATTACAAAATACCACTGACTTTCATAATTGAGTTTTCATAATACTTTCACACAATAATGGGTTTATTCCTATATTCTTGGGAAACTAGTCAGGAAAAGCCTTGCGCTAATTATCTACTATAATAAAGATTGCTATTTTTTCCCTTCGATTTTAACTGAAATTAATCATACACACTTTTCTATGTATCGATTCAGATTTAATGTTGTAAGACCTTAGAAAGACCATAATTCCGTGATTTTCTAATGTCATGATTTAAGAGGAATTTTTGAACAGCACGTGGCTGGCTGCAGGACTCTTTGGGAGAGACATGTATTCATGCACCCTTGCTTTTTCTACCTTGTAAGGTCTCCTCATTGTTCCCGATGCTGCATCGTAATTGAGCATATCCGTGGGGTCAATCCATTCATCATCTTGAACTTTACCACTCCCAATTAGCACAACTGCACACAATACCAACGAAAACAACATCCTGTACCACGAAATGTAACAAGAAATTCCCACATTTAGTTCAGGACATAACATGCTGCGCAAAAAACCTGAAACAATCTTACAACATGAAAAAAAGTATTCTCCAGTGGTGTTTAGAAACTCAGTTCTCCAATAAGCAGGTAAAACTTCGCTATATATGTATTTCCCCCCCCCCCCCAAAGAAAAAACTGTCAAGAATAGGCAACAATTAAACTGTGTTATACGAATGGATCCATATAAGTGG
>JAAGNO010018297.1:0-14369 GCA_033439905.1 Ceryle rudis
CATTTCATATATTACTCATTATATAATATATTATATAATTACTCCTTATATAATAAGAGAAAAGTTAATGGAATATATACAAGATGAACACTAGTAATGCACATACCTGAAAAACTCATCAGACTGCTTTTTTGTATGGCCAGATCCCTTCCCAACCCCACCAATAACATGTTGCCGCTCACATAGCAGAAAAGACCAGCTTCTCCTCGCTTCATTGAACAGGCAAAAAACGTCTTCTCTTCTCCATCAGTCTAATCTGTGAGCTGGTCACCCGGGTACATTTCAGAGCAATGCCATTTCTCTCAGACTCCTGAACAACCAGAAACAACAGATGTGCCATCTGTTTCCAAACAATACTTCTGAAATTAATTTTGCAAAATATGTTTTCCATTCACTTTTTTTATTAGTCTAGTTAAGCCATGCTTTGAAACAAATCAAATCAAAGAAATATGTTTAACATTTTTGGGCCACTGTGTTACTTCTCTCTTTTTTTCCCCTTATTTTTTAGGAGTCCTTAATTCTTCAGTTGGTCCTGGTCAATTGTTGTGCCCAATGGTATTTCTATAGGGAGAGGGCTTTTTTATTCTGGCTTTGCAATAAAAAGGAGGTGTAGACATCACAAGAAAAATCACTAAAAGGCATATGTAATGCTTTGGAGTATATTTCATCAAAGCTACACCAAACCCAAACAACCAGTGGAAGACTTTTAATAAGTGTCTTTGTGCCTAGGATTTTAATAGAATCATAGAATCACAGAATTATTAGGGTTGGAAAGGATCTCTAGGATTATCAAGTCCAACCTTTGTAGCAATGTATCTTGAGGAGAATGGACATGTGGCCCATCCAGACTCACTATTGCCCTGACATGTCTAGACTTGCCTTAGCATAACCAGGCCTGAGAGGCAAGCAGAAATGTGACTGCAGTATTGTGGGAAAGCCGAGGCGTGACTGTGGAATCGTTTGCAGTCACAAGAAGCTGAAGCTTGCTAGAACAAGATAAGAAACTGCAAGAATATAACAACTGCTTTATAATGAATAAGGTGATTGTGTAGCTTTAACCGACAGCAATGTAACATAGCCTGTGAGCAGATATAGAAAAGATACATAAGCTGCGTGTGTTAGAATAAAGATGATGGCAACTTTGATTACATTGATCCGTGTTGAATCCGTTCATTCACCTCCCTCAAACCTTTATCCTAACATCTATCTAGCCATTAGACCATAGCCTCAAGTGCTGCATCTACTCATTTTTTAAACACCTCCAGGGATGGTGACTCCACCACCTCCCTGGGCAGCCTGTTCTAGTGCCCAACCACTCTCTCAGTAAAGAATGTTTTTCTAATATCCAATCTAAACATCCCCTGATGAAACTTGAGGTCATTTCCTCTTGTCCTATTATTAGTAATTTGGGAGAACAACACCAGCCTTTTAGGTAGTTGTAGAGATTTTGGATGTCACTTCTGTGGTCTGCAATTAACTCACATCTTGTGGAGAAAGTTGTAAGAAGAAAGGGAGTTAATCTGGGTACTGTGAGTAATCCC
Organism: Ceryle rudis; assembly: GCA_033439905.1. Taxonomy (NCBI): domain Eukaryota; kingdom Metazoa; phylum Chordata; class Aves; order Coraciiformes; family Cerylidae; genus Ceryle; species Ceryle rudis. The sequence continues at coordinate 1,542 of JAAGNO010018297.1, forward strand.
CTTCATCTTGGTGTTTTATAAGTGTTCTTAGTCATCTTGAACACAATCTGTCTATTGTCTGTTTGTACCACTTGTCAAAAATTTCTTACAGTAAAAGGCCCAAAACTGAACACAGTATTTGAGATGTAGCTTCACCAGTGCTTAGTACAGGGGGACAGTCCCTTCCCTAGTCCTTCAGGACACATTATTTCTAATATAAGCCAGGATGCTGTTGGCCTTTATGGCCACCTGGGCACAATGCCAGCTCGTATTCAGCCAGCTGTTGACTGATGTCCCCTCATCCTTTTTACAGGGCAGCTTTCCAGCCACTCATCCCAAAGCCTGTAGCATTACATGGGGTTGTTGTGACCCAAGTGCAGGACCCAGCACTTGAGCTTCATATCATTGGCCTCAGCCCATTGATCCAGCCTGTCCAGATGCTTTTGAAAAGCCTCCATACTTTCAAACAGAACAAGACCCCCAGCCAACTTGATGTCATCTGCAAACTTACTGAGCGTGCCCTCAATTCCCTTGTCCAGATCATTGATAAAGATATTACATAATTACATATTATATAACAGAACCGGACCAAATACTGAGCCCTGGGGAAGACCACTTGGGACCAGCCACCAACCAGATTTAACTCCATTCACTACAACTCTTCAGGCCCAGCAATCCAACTGGTTTTTTTACTCAGTGAGAAGTGGGCAAACAAATGTAACATTGCCTTCAAGAAAGGAGAGTTCAGACTCAGGCAAAGTAACACATTTGCCCAAGGGTCAAGAGTGGAGTAAGGGATGAAAAACCTTTTGTCTCATGAGCTCTTTCCCCTTCCGTTTACCAACCCTGATTGTGGACTTGGTTGAATTTCCTCAGTGCAGCCGTCTGGGTGCCCTGAGTACAAGGTGCTTGTGGAGGCTGCAGCTGTGACTGGCATGGCCCCATACATAAGGGCCCTGAACACACAGACTCCTAAGCAGGGTCATTTAAGAGGAGCAGGGGAGGTAGGTAATGGATGGGGTGACAGGTGTCAAGGGAAGCAAAAGCCACCAGAGTAGCTATTGTTCTTAGGTCTGTCACTTCTGAAGGGTGTTCTGCCTGACTGACAAACTTCACATTCAGATTGGTGCCAAGAATGGTAGTGACTTACCTTAAATTCATACACATTACCGAAGTTAAAGGGAATTTTAAAGGTTATTTAAATACAGAATACAGTTCTGAAGTTTAATATGAAACTTAAAATCTTGCTGCACTTTTTTAATCTTTAAAATTTCATGCTAAGGCAGATCTCAGTGAAATACGTTAAAATTTATTTATAGCAAAAAAATTGAAATTCTCACCAGAAACATGTTCTTTTGTTTGTTTGTATGGTTGGTTTTTTTGTTTGTTTAGTTGGTTTTTTGCCTATCCCTTTGTATTCTGTTGTAGCTACATCATGGAGCAGAGCAAGACTAACAATTACTTTACTACTAAGATCTCAAGGAACTCCAATACACAAGGCACACACTAAAAAATCTGTTCCTTGGCATTGTCTCACTTTCTTATCTCAGCTAACTAGTGTTTTTCACACTATATACATTATCACATATTTGTCTATCAGGCAACATTCTTTAAAGCAGAATTTTCTGCCAGATTTTAAAGCAGTGAAAAGTGAGGGTCACCTATCATCCAGAAGAGTCCTTTAATCCTCTCTCAGTACTGCTAGCACTGCAGCTTGCTCTACTGTGCAGAGATTTGCTTGGTCACAGGCTTGCCAGAGCAGTTCACATTGTCATTAAAGGTAAACAACTTTCTTAGTGCCTGGATTGACATTGCATTTAGCTAAGGATGAAAGAGCAAACCACATCTTATCCTTATACTTGCCCTCAAAAGCATTTCCTACTTCATTACCAGCTACTTTGCAGGGCTCTTTCAGGCAGCACAAGCCCAGTGCTCACTGCCTATTCCCACAGGCAGAAGTTTCCTGCCACCATTTGTTTATAAATTCCCCAGTTAGAGACGTCTTTTCACTGGACCAAGTAGCACATTTGAAAGAAGTTAGTTTTCTTTTGCTAGTTAAATCTCCCCAACTGGAATGATTTCTTAACCTTGGAATAGAGTGTGATTTATGTGGCAGTGCAGTTTTAGCCATTTAGCTTTAAATAAACTCAAGAAACCTATATATACACCACTAATAATCATGTATAGTAGCTGCTGTTTACATTGGTACAAACTAAATTTAAATGCATCCTATTAAAGCTGTTGTAAGATTTTCCAAGAGTGTTACATCAGTTTTTTAAACAAGTAGAAAAAATATAAACAATTTAAACTGATAGCATTCCTGTTTACACAAAGCACTTAAACATGTAAAGCAAGTATCTGTAGGCTGTTGTTAATGAAAACAACTCATATATCAAAAACATTGCTCAGCATTTTACAGAGATTCACTTTTACTCATATTTTACCATGCCACCAGAATATTGCCTACTAAGCAATGAGGAAGACAATGTTTGTGAATAAAAATTTAAAACCCAAGCAGAGTGATTTCAACTTTCCTAGAATATGCTAGTAGCCATCTTTTCTCTTGCACTGGATTGAAAATTATTGTCAGTGCTTATTTCAAGGGACATTCCACAAAATACTGTAGAGCCTGGAAGAAACTAAAAGTGAGTCTTGATTCCCTTAAGCAGTTCAAAAAACAGATAGTATTTTTTGTAGGTTAAAATGTATAATTATCACACTCATGATAAATTAGTCATTGAACTGTCCCTACAGAACAAAGAGAAACTACTTAAAGTGCCATGAGTTTAAATTTTACCCCACAAGCTTTAAAGCTTTCAAATCAGTATTTTTAGTGAAAGCAAATCCGTCTAGTTCTAATGAGTATTACTTGTGATATGAATCTGGTGCTAATAATTAACAGCTACAGGTATGACAAGTGTAGTTCTTTTCCAGAATCAGTTCTTGACTTTTGTTGAGACATAACTTAGCACTGTGGAGTAGGGAGCCAACTTCACCAGAGACTGCTGTCTGACATTATGACCACATAAAAGCCAGTTCTCTGAATGCTGACACATCATTCAAAAGATTAATTCACAGGATAGGTTACCATCAGAGGAATAGGTACATGTGCAAACACTATTATCAGGAAATCAACTTTCAGACTAAAGTTATTTTCTTTCCAACCTCAAATAAAAAACTATAAATTTAAGGTATGAAACCTATTCTCAGTAAGGTTACTTTTCATTGAAGTGACAGTGCAAAAGCTTTCAAGTATGAATCACACTTCCTACACTTTAAAAGCTTTTTATCTTGTCAAAATGGTATTAAGAAACTTCTGTATAAATGTGACTTCAACAAGGTAACCAAGCACCCTGCCTAACTGTATCACCTGATTTTTTTCTAATCAAGGGTAAATGAATTAGGAGGTCTTAATGGTCACTATTTTGCTGGCTGAACTTTATAAAAAGGGTTATTTACTTCATAAACAACTAAAGCTGACCTCTACAAATATCCAATCTCTACAAATGCTTAAAATACATATTCAAAATTGTGTTCTAAAGTCAACTGGGCTGCTTTTATGAATACTGCTGAGTGTGTATCTAAACATTTGCAACATACAAACATATATCAGTAGAGAAAGACATACATTTGAGGATACTTTTAATGAATCATATAGATCTTCTTAAGTTATTGTTTGAGAATAGCATTATACTGCTCATTTCAAGATACTCTTTCTCCTAATTACAGTGCCAGGCATATTGTCCTTATTAGAATAACAGTAAGTGGAAACACTATCAACACTTGCAAATTTTGGAAAGAAGGCTAAACAGTCTCTTAACATTTCAGCTATCTCTTAAAGGGAAAAAAAAGGACAGTTTGTTGACATACTCTAATATGCAAGCTTCACAACTCTCATAATGTTCAAAGACTTACTAATCATTTGGATTTCTAGTTTTCTGAAGTTTAATGGCACCAGACATGACAGTCTGGTACCTTTTGTTTTGTACTGCCTCCAGTATTTTGGGGATGAGATGGCAACAGGGAGAGGAATGTTGTTACTCAGTTTAGTCACGTGAGCACTGTGATGGAAACTGTGTAGATTACTTCAGGCCCATTGCCTCATTACACCTGAATCCCATCTCATTGGACAGATATCCCTATGGAGGAAAATAAAGTAGGTGTTTCTTTCCTTTCTATGTTGCCCAGAGACACCTCATCACCAGAATGACAGTCAATCCCAAGAGAACTGCAAGGCAGTTGGTCTCTATTTCATCTGCTAACCAGTCTGACTGGTACTAAAGCAATGCCCCAGCACCAGACTGTTATGATCTGTGAGACTGCAAGTGCAAAAGAGATAGAGGGTGAAAATACCCTGACGGAAGTACTCAGAGTTAGTGGTCAGCTACTTGATTTATCCATGGCCCCTCTGCAACAACTCACTCTGTGTTCTTCCAGGCTGAGAAGACATAGAAGGAGAGAGGAAGAAAAGTTGTGTGTTAATTCCATGTGTCCTCTCCTACAGGAGTGGAAGCTATTCCTTTTCTATTCCTCTTGCAAGGTTAGCCAGCTGTCTTAGTTAGCCATAGGCAAAAAAACATCTCAGAAAATGTCCTGATACACCATACTTTTATGGCCACAAAGACAACAATGTATTTTTTTCACCATGCCTGGCGGATGTGAACAATGTATGAAGTGATGGTACAGCTCAATAAATCTTGGAAGAGATATGGGCAATTTGAAGTTTAGATTTGCCAAAGGTAGCAGAAACTTAAGAGCATGCATACTGTTTGTGCTTTTCCCCTGCTTCAGAAAACTCATGATTTGAATGAATGACTAATAGCTATAAAAATGAAGCAGAATTTGGCCCTAAAATACTTGCAAGTTTTGCAAAATTATTTTGTGGGTTTTAAAGTTTAACATTAAGTCCAGCATTAAAATTTATCATTAGATAAAATTTAGCATTTTTGCCTAGTTTTTGTCTGCAGTTGCAATTATCATAGGCTCTCATCACCATATTGGATTAAGTTAAAGTGTTGATGGCAGAACAGTGTGTGTTCTTTACAGGAAAAAAATTAAGAGCTTTGCTATATTCTGAGAGGCTCTCCACTGCTGATGATACAGTACATAAGCTTACATAAAAGTAAAACAGGATTGGAGATAACAATGCACCTTCCAAACACAACTCATTAGCTGGTCATTACCATCCTCTGGGAGTGATGTGTTGCTTCACCAGGAAACAAACAGAAGTTAAGTATCAATTCTATACTACATATCTTCTGAAATAATGTAACTTGAGTGTCTCAACTGAAATATCCCACATGCTGAGTTCTGCATCTTCAGATGTATAGGGAAGATGCATATCCTGCATATCCTGCATTCTTTATCACATGGATACTCTTGAAATGTTAATTTACATTTAACCACTTATTTTTACCTCAGAGTAGCATGTAGCAGGTAAATTTTTAGCATGTTGAATAATCCAAATTCCTTTTAATAAATGTAGCAAATTTTGGTCTTACCACTTACATAAAATGTTTACTAATTCAAAATACTAGGATGGAAAATAGCTTCATTAGCTTACATCATTGTGAAATGCTATAATAGAGCATAGAAAAATAAAAATTAAAAAAGTGTTAATAGATTCTAAGAAACGTTAAGAAATCATCAGAAGCACAATGTAAGTATTAGACCTGAGAGGGTAAGTTGCTAAAGTGTTGCCAAAGGATTTTAATTTTCTAGGAACTTGTTTGGTATTTGAAATTACTCAGCAATTTAGAAACTAATTCTATGAGTTGATCAAATGAATCATGCTGAAGTTTTTGATACTCCAAGGAGGGAATGAAGATCTAGGAAGACTGAAAAAACTTTTGATTCATTCAGTAAAGAAAGAAGGTAAGTTATGGGACAGAAATTCTATTTTAAACAACTGAAAAAGGCAATTTAATTTTTACAAAAATGGTCAACTTTCACCCATGGGTTTGAAAGAAAAGTTTGAACTTGTTCCTTTTCAAAATCTAATATACCATGTTGTTTCCTAAAAAAAGAGGAAGAAAAATAAAGCTATGTTTATGACTCTCTAGTATCAGAAACATTTGTAATCAAGTGGCAAGGACACTGAATTACTCCCACCACTTAGGCTATTCACAGTTTCCAAAACAATTTTAAGGAAAGGATACCATGTAAAATCAGTACAATAATCCAAAAGTTTCTACTCTGTAATTTTCAAAGCTTGAACAAATGGAGATAAAGGAGATGATGTGGACATTTTTTTTTTTTTTTTTTCATTTTGACTACCCCAAGCCAAGTATTTAAGTAACTCTGATTTTTCAGGTGCTATGAAACTCAGGCTTTTTACTAAAGTCACGAGGAAGATCAGTTGCTTAAGTTTTCTGCTGAGATTCACCCCTTAAGGAAATTTCATTGTTGGCCCTGTGGCTACACTAAATGGATAGATCTTCAGTTGGAATTTGTGTTGAATACCTCTTTCTCGGGTCCCTGTGAAAAATTATTATATTCACCCTAAAAAGTATAGTTACTTGCACTTTAACATTTAAAACAAAATACAAAGTTTTGGCACTAATAAAGTCAGTATAAAAGTTCTATTTATTTTAAATCAGAGCAAAATTTTTGAAGAATAAGGAAATGCAAGAGTTTTCTGTTGTTGTTCTTAGCCTATTCACCTGTCATCTTAACTCTTAAAATTTGAATTTGTTTGACCTCATGCACAATATTTAAGGAAAAAAGTTCACGTACTACTAGTACTGTCACAATTTTTTAGTTCTTCATGAGTTTAGTTCCTTCCATTCACTTTTGAATCAGTGAATATACAGTAATATCTTTCATCTTTTCTGTACACCCAGAGAAAGTGGAATAGGGGAATGATTAAGGCTATTTTTTTGTGAAGCTTAGCTTCTTTACTAAGAACACAATACATAATTTAGAAAATCTTGCATGAACACTGTATTCTTAGCTTATGTAAAGCAGTTTGGCTTTTCTTTCTTCAAACAGTGGTAGGTTATTTTTCTTATTTTTTATATTATTTTAATGCTAGTATGAAAATGACAAAAAAGCTCATAATCTACCCTAGAGTTATTTAGCCTTAAACAATAAGAAAGAAAGCAAAGAGTTACATAACTGTGATATACTATTTTCCACTTGGACAGCATTTTTTCTGGATTCACCCTTCTTTTGTGGTATGCCTGTGATTAAAAAAACCCAATATATATATATATACAAAAATGTTAATTATTCTATAGAAGTCAGTCTATTAAACAATAAATGGTAAGCATGACCAGGAAGAGAAGGTGCTGCAAAACTTATTCATGTAAATGTTTTTATGTGTTCATTCACTTCTTTCTGTTACTCAGAAAATGGAGGAATTCTTATGGAGTGTATAGTACATGAAAGCTGGTTGATATTTTCCAATAATTGTTGACTATCTGTCAGAAGACAGAAAAAGGAGAGAGAGGAAAGTGCTAGTAGAAAGGAGAATGAGAAGAAGGAGAATAACAAGAATCTTTTTTTTTTTTTCTCCAGATGAAGGTCAGAAGTGAATATGATTTTTCTTTTTTTTTCTCAGAAGTAATGTGTATTAGTAACAGTGGTTGTGCAGTAAGAAAAAGCACAGGTCATATCATTTCAATTTCAATGCAGTAGCTTTTTCTGTGAAAGCATTTGATGTTGCTTTATCAATATATTTAGGTTTGAGGGCAGCTCAGCTGTCTTATGCCTTTTTTGTTGTCAAGGTTAGAATTGGTTGTTTTTCTTTTATCATACTAGCTACTTCCACATTAATAGAATATAACAAAAAGCAGAAGTCCATGACTAGTTCTACTTTTTCTGTGCAAAACACTACCATGAGGATTGTGAAAGACTGAGTTGTACTGAAGAGGGAATTATTCCATAGGAGGAAAGGCAAAATATTTTTGTCATAAGTGAATGAATGGCTGTAAATTTCTAGTACTTCCCATTATTGGAATGGAATACCAAAAGGAGAAATTTTTTGTACACTATAACATCACTGATTTAAATTATGACAATGTGTTCATGCTATGTATATTATCATGTTTTTGTAAGAGTTCAAAGCTATGAGCAAATCCTTGCATACTCAAAAATATGAAGGATGATGAGGGCTGAAGAACTTATATATGCCTCTCCTCCCAGCTTTGTCCTTGGATATTTTTTCAACAAAGTTTAACAAGAACTTCAGAAGTAGATTCCTATGGCTTATTCCTTTTTTTGCCAGGAAACAAGCAATGGTTTTTTTACTGTGCAGCCAAATCAAATAACAGAGGCTTGTCTTCCATTTGTAAATGCATTTTTGACATTTATTCGTTTTCTGAATAGAGTTGAAAGAAGCAAGGGAAAAAAGTTATGAAACTGTCCAAGGCCTGTTGCAGAGTAAGTTCAAAACAGGTAGTGCTTTCCAGAAACTTCTTATAGTGAGACTATACATACATCTATTTTTTAAGTTTACCACTTTGTAGGTGTATATACTGCTATATATTGCAGTCATACATATATACTAATATTCCTATCAGAATTGGCATACATTAATTCTGTACCTTCTGTTAATAAAAGATGGGCAGGAAGTTTTTAGAGAACTAAACAAGCAAATAGGCTCCACGTAGGGCAGGATGCCTCTTCTTTCAGCAGCAGAACTTGTATGCAGGCATAAGAATTATAAATTCCCTTACCTCTCAGTCCAGGCTACATAGAGAAGTCTGCTTATTCCCTGATTCTCCCAGGTGTCTCAACCAATACATTAACATACAATATATGCTAATGATATTAAAAGTAGGGGGGATTTTCAGTTTAAGTATGCATTAACATATTACACTTTATGCACCTGTATGTAATTGCATATAAGCCATGTTAGTATGCTATAGGTAGCTATTTTTATTAAAATACACCTAAAAGCCATTGCATCAGTTAAAATTAACCAAGATACTATAAGTGAAATTTGGAAAGCCATTTCATACAAGACAAAGTACTTGGGTTTGGAAAAATTACACGTAGCTATCTACAGGCAGCATTTTTTATTTGTCCCTTTTTAGTCTAGACAAACAAGGTAGCGCATTCTTAGTCAACCCATTTTAAAACTATTGTAAGCATTTGGACAAGCTTTTCCATAATCCAAGAGTAAGAATGTTTCCACATAATAAATTGGAGGGACACACTAACATTGATAAGATTTGTAAGGAGGCATATGAATAAAAAGGAAGAGTAATTACAAGTAGGTCAGAGAGACCCCTGAAAAAGCCCTGAGAGAACTGTGGAGATGGAAATGGCAGAAGTTGCTTCTTCAGTGGTTGTGAAGTATCTGTTGCTGATGGGGCATGCAGGGCTACCCTGTACCCATGGGAATCTCTAAGTGGTGCAAAAGAAGTGTGTAATGGACGTGTAGGGAAGAGAATGACCAGAGGTATTACCACTATTCAGCACAGCCGGCAGTTATACTGGTTTAAGTGCAAAGTGAAACTGAAATGTTACATACCTGTCATCACCACACTCTCAAACCTTCAATTGCTTGATGTATTAATTTTCTCAGTGCTCCCATGAAGTGGGGAGGAGTTATTTCTGTTTCATCAGAGAAGAACTGGGGCACAGAGTACTACATTTTCATAACTGTCAGCACAACTCCAATAAGGTACACTGCAGCCAAGAAGGATGTTGCTGGTAAAGCAGTATCTGCAAGCACTCATACTGCAAATGTAGCCTTTACTGACATGGGACATTACAGCTCCCCAGACTATGTAGCAGCTGAATTTACTTTTATTGGCATCACTGTGCTGATATAAAAATAATAGTTTAAAAAAATACACAAATCCTAAGCAATGTGAATGTGTGGTTTCACAGTCACCTAGTGCAAATTTGGGCTTTGCCTGTCTTATGGATCATGATCCCACCCGTTTCAATATACTTTGTGTACATATTACCATCACTTCCTTTGTGTCACCCCAAGTCACCCCAGACCTTGAGTGAACTAGCTTATTCCACAGGTCTGGCTTAGAAGTACTTGTTTTGTATGTGCTCAGGGTCAGCTTTCACCTGGACCATGCCATGGAAGTAGGAAAGCAGCGATGGGGGTAAACAGGTAGAGACTGTGGAAGGGTAGGTTGCCTTTTTCGGAAGCAGTAGAATCTTAGGTGATCATCAACTATCATATAACAGCACTGCAATTTTAACACTACAAGATGTTTGGAATGGCCAACTTTCATCCTTCTGAATACAGCAGACAATGAATCTAAAGGATACACTTTGACTTTTCCTCTAGAGAAATAAAATACATTGTCCAAGGTCCCGCAGGATGCCTGTGGAAGAGCTACAAACAGAAGAGGAAATCTTTTGCATAATGCTTGAGACATACTCTGCAGAAGACTTGAAATTCTTGTGGCATATGTAAAACATTTATCAGCCCCTATTTCAGTGTCTGAGGACATTTTGGTAAACTTTTTCAGAATATTCATCTGTGAACAAAGATATTTATAATAAATAATACACCTGGGGAACTCCAATGGCACACCTCCACGAGGCTGCTTTTTGAAAGCACTCTCGTAATAACATTTGTGTTTATTGGCACTCTAACCTAACATTGATGCAGAACAATTTTTTATTTTTTAATTGTTAGGAAGTTGAATGGCAAACGGGAAACTCATTCAACGACTGTGTAATGTAGGATGCATTCCTCACATGCAGTAATGAATCACTTGAGGGAAGAACAGCTACATATGACTCTTCTAGAATAATACACAAATTCCAGGTGCAACAATTTACAGTGTTAATATGTGATAGAACAAATAGTTGATTTTGATTATCAAGGACTCTCTGAATTGCCTAGAAAAATAAATGGTGACAGAATTGAAAATTTATTTTTGAAACCAGCTGACCAAGAAAGTCCAAATTGCTCTGTAAATTACATGGCTTCCCAGACAGAAAGGGAATGCTCTATGTGTAATCACCTACTTTACTGAAAATGCACCATGGCCTTTCTTCTAATCTTGTGCTCGGTGAGTATGGAGCTTAAAAGTTTTCCATCTACTCCTATTTTCCTCAGGTAACGTCAATGAAGTTTCACAGATGGAGGTGCAGATACCAGGCAAAAGTTAGTTGAGCAAAATGATAAACCAGTCCTTTACCACTAAGTTTGAGGAGAAAACAATAGCTGAATGACAACAAATATTATTTTATAGCTTCTTAGTTCAGATGATAGCAGGCACTGTAAAAAATCATTATATTTTCTTTACATCAATACATTTTATAGTGGTTTTTTTTCTCCATAGATTTTGGTTTCCTTGAGAGTAATTTATAATACTTATTAAATATAGTAAACCCACTAGGGTAGAAGGCAGTAAACTTTCTGTAAGAAGATGTGCAGCATCCATGCAATCCTATGAACAACTTATTTTCACTATTCCTACCACATGAAATATCAAAGGAAGTAAACAATGAATCACAGCTTAAAAACAAATAGTGCCAACACTAACTGATCAAAGAACTTCATGGCAGGCAACTGGTATCCAAGTCTCTTGGAGCCAGCTGAAGCTGGATTTTAAAATAAAACAACATTTAAAAGATGTTGAGTGATTCTTAATTGGATCTTCAGATATTCACCTTCAGGCATGTTAGAAAGATGCCTGAGGGGGGAGAATGGACTTTGGCAACTCCATGGGAGTTATAAAGCAAAGACCTTTATTATCGATACATCCCTTGGTTATAGAGAGGAAGCTTCACTGACCATGCACACCACCAACAACAATGATTGGATATAGCCCACACACTGTTCATGCTCCTAAATCTACTACATGTTTTGCTGCCATCTAACTCACCCTGTACCCCCCACATCCTGTTTTTCTCTACTTTGCTCTGCTTTATCTTCTTGCTTCATTGCCTTTTCTCCACTGTTCTTCTTCCTTCACACTCTTTCCATGTTTCAAGGACAGTTCCTGATAACAGTGTCCATTTTCTTCCAAACAAGACCCCACAGATGCCAATGTTTTTTTCATTCCACTAAGCACACATAGACTTTCTTTGCTACTATGGCTTGACATCTGGAAAAAGATGTGACCGTGCTGGCAGAAACCATCATGTTTAGCTGATATGGGGGAAGTGTGGGTTCGGATATCCTCAGAAACAGCACCTGCTGAGTGCATGCGCCAAGGTTTGGGTTTGGAGCAAGGAGAGGACAATGGCAACTCTTCCTTTTCTGGTGCCTGCTGTAAAAAGAGAAACATTTAAAAAACTTTAAGAGTTCAATAGAACAGGACTCTTTCCTCATTGCTAATGATATTCTTGGCTCCTATGGATGCAGAAGAGCTTTGGATATCTTTCAGATTAAGACTTAAGACTTCACTTTCTGTGATGAAAATATATAGGGTATTTCAACACTCCACAGTGTAATTCCCTATCACAAATGCTCCTGCTAAAAGTTTATGGCACTGAAAAAAGTGAGAAGCAATCTACTCTGTACGAGGTGGTCACAACTTTATGACTTCCAAATGATAATGCCACCTGCTAATTTGAATAGATGGCTGTGAATCTAATGGATCATATGCAGTAACAGATGGTGCCTTTTGCTAGACGGCACCTAGATCATACAGAAGGTAGGGGTAACAGCCTGATATGCTGGCAGCAATGGTTGAGAAGGAGCAGCATCTGTGGTGAAGCTGCAGGTTGCCACCCTTGCCAGAGAATCCTGCAAAGTTGGAAGAAGCTGCCTGCTCCTCTGGAGTAGCCCACACTGTTTGTCTGCAAGTTGTTTCTCCCTTAAAAAGTCTTTTTTTCTTTTATTTTCTTTTATTTTCTTTTTCTCTTTTTCTTTTTCTTTTTCTTTTTCTTTTTCTTTTTCTTTTTCTTTTTCTTTTTCTT
>JAAGNO010018297.1:14469-25649 GCA_033439905.1 Ceryle rudis
TTTTCTTTTTCTTTTTCTTTTTCTTTTTCTTTTTCTTTCTTTTCTTTTTTTTTTTTTTCCTTTCAGACAGTAGGAAGGCCCAACCAGTCCTGTCTCTGACTGCCCACTGAATCCTGGAAAGTGGGCCAAGAGTACAGGCCACCTGCCCCACAGTACCAATCCAGGATGGGCTGCAATGGTCTGTGGAGGCTGTGGTGTAGGCTTATGCCCTGGGGGCACCTCCTTCTCCACTCTCTACCTGGGCAGGATCCCAGCTCTGAGTATTCTCTAGTGAGAGGAACAGCTGGAGACAGAGGGCTGTGGACGAGCCCAGGAAGGACTGGTACCATTGGAGGGTACCTTTTAAAAATTAAATAACAAATCACTTTTGTGGTGATATTTTTAAGGCCTGAAGATTGTTACTTTTCCCTGCTTCTGTTGGTAAAGCTCCCCCCACAGTACCCAGCACCAAATGAGTGCTGTGCAGCTGCACTCTTCTGTTCCTCCACGCTTTGTATGTCTGCTTTGGTGTGACTGATTGGTAAAGAAGGTGGGTAAACAAGCTACATGCCAGCTGAACTTTCCTTCTCATCACAAATATTCCCAGTTGGACAGATGCTGCCAGAGGCTGACTCTTTTATGCTGCCTAAGCAAAGTAATGGAGACAATTCAGTGGAAAGGATATTGTCCTACATATTTGCTGTTTAAATAGCTTTCAAATTTAAAAGCAGTCTCTTGATTATTTTTAAAGTGCTAAACAAATATGAATTAAGTAATGCAAAAATAATTTCACATTATTAGGGGACTTCAACATGCACCAGGGACAGTGGGCATATAGTAAATTTAGTTGACAAAGAATATTCAAAAATAACACAAAAAATATACTATGGTGCCTGCAATTCCCAGACTTCACTCTTAGACTCTTCAGTCTAAGACATTGTTTTCATAAAAAATAGTGTTACTTAGATAAAATATTGTGTGCTTTAAGTTTAATATATAACCACAATAGAAGCTGTTACTGGTATATATTTATTTTTATGGTTATTTCTGTTTTAAAAAGAAGATAAGATTGGATATAATGGCATGACTTTATGGTATCATCTGATGCTCATATTATTAAGTGTGAAAATATTTTTATTATTTTCTTTTTACATATATTTTATGTCTCACTGTTATATTAATTTAAAAAAACCTGTCATCATATATTGAGATTATAACTGACAAATTCCACAGCTGTCTCTTTCCTTTTATTGTTTTATTATATAGCCATACAACTGATTGTTCAGCAAGTTTGCAATAACTGGTATGCACCTGAAAGACAATCTTCCAATGCACATAATGTGATCATCATTTGTACCTGGCAATCATTTTTTATTTTTGCTTCCCCTCTGTTAATTCCTTCCCACTCTTCACAGTTTCTTTGCAAGCACATTGATGTAAAATCTTAAGCTTGAATTTATTTAGCATGTCCTATAATTAGTAAATATCTCTTATGAAGCACCCTTAGCAATGGCATCACTTAAAAGATAGAATTCAACACAAAAGTGTCCGTGAGAAATTTTACCAGAAAACCAAAAGAGTCATACATGAGTTCAACAGCACTTAGGAAAAAAAAAAAAAACAAAACAGTTGGAGAGGAAAATATGGACTTGTAACCTAAATATTTGGATTAAATAGAAAATATTGATTATAACTTCTGACCTAAACCATTTTCTTCCAAAAGGCTATTCACAAGGGAAGGGACACCACAAGGGAGAAATACGTAAGAGTACCAAGAGGAAACCACATATGGGAAAAGGGAGAAAAGAGTTCATACTGGGATATTGAACATTGTATAATCAAAGGAAAAACTCCAGTACTTTTATTGTTGGCAAAGATCACATGTTCATTTATTTCCCAGGGAGGACTTTCCTTGGTTCCTCTCCCTGCACAGACCTGTTCCTTAGGAAACTCTGTGGCTGGCACTGTCCCTTACTGCAGTCGTGGCGGTAGCGTGCCTCACACCTCACATCTCTGCTCTGTTTCCAGCCAAGCTAGCTCCGTTCAGCTGGGAGCTGTGGGGTGTGCTGCAATGGTTGGTTTAGGCACATCACACATGCCCACACCGACCACTACCATGTCCCCTGACATCTCCTGTGACCATGGCTGCAGCCCTGTCCCATCAGCTTTGCCTCCTTCCTGCTGCCTGTCCGTTGGCCAGTTGCCAGCACCGTGACCTCCAGCAGCCCTGAGCTAGTCTGCAGCAACATCACACCAAACAGGCAAGCACAGATTAGCGCTGTGGGTGCAGGCACACAGGCTTCTGACAAAAGCTAGATACTGAGGCTAATGCGGGTGCAAGGCTTCCTGGCATGATTCAGGCACTGGTTCCTACACCCACTCTTTCTTCCAACACTGACAGCAGCCTGAAAAGTTTTCCTTATTGAACCATCTTGGGTGCCACCCAGAGCTCTCTTGTGCCTACCAGCACACTTTGAGCCACAAGCATCACCATATGCACTGTTTTCACAGGTTATTTAATTCTCAAAAAGGGCGAGTTCTACTCTACTAAATAAAAGTAGAAGGTAATTAGGAACTGTAGCTCTCATGGTCCATATGAGTCATTAATTCATTGCTTAGCTTGGTTTTGGATGCTTCTCTTACCTTCTTCACATCTCAATCTTAGCTTATTTCAATTTATTTCTTATCTCATTGATTCTTTACTTAATGTAACTTCACTTTGCAGATATGTCCTAGCACACTGAGGTATAAGAATTGGTTCACTACAATCAAACAGGACTTCCACAGCACTCAGGATATTAAGTCCTGAAAATGTGTGTTTAGTTTTTAGGGATTAAATTAAAAAAACATAGAATATCCTATATTGGAAGTGACTTCAAAAGATATCTGGTCCAACCTTTTGTGGAAAAGGGAGCCTAGATGAGATTATTTAGCATCTTGTCCAGCTGTGTCATGAAAACCTCCACCACATCCTTGTGGGAATTGTTCCAGTGAATGATTGTTTTCTCCATGTGGCTCTTTATAAAGAGAGTCTCAGTCCCCTTTGTAGATGTCCTTTAAGTATTGGAAAACTGTGATAACACCCCCCAGACCCTTCTCTTCTCCAGAGTGTAAAGACCTAACTCCTTCAGCCTTTCCTCATAGAGAAGGTTCTCCATTCCTTTATCTTTATGGCCTTCCTTTGGGCACTCTCCCGTCTGTCCATAGCTTTCTAGAATTGTTGGGACCAGAAGTGGACACCACAGTGTGGCCTAATGAGTGCCTGTACATTTGCCTGGGCATTTAGGTTATGTGTTCACATGTGCAGGACCTTGCACTTGTCTTTGTTTAACTTCGTACAGTTCTTGCTGGCACACTCTTCCAGCCTCTCCAGCTCTCTCTGCAACAGGAGGCTTAGCACTGAGAATAGGCTGCTCCAGATTCCAGTACTAGAATCAGGGAGTGGAGCTGGGATCCATTCAGCAGAGTAGTATGGCTTTTTGGGTTAGCTCTTGTTTTACATTGTGGTTTGGTAGCAAGATGAACTGTTTGTGCCCTTCCCTGATGAGCCCTACTGATGTGTGGTATGTTTATAGCCTCAGTCCACATAATGGAAAAGACATTAATTTATCATGCAAATGTCCACAGTGTAAATAAATACCTGTATTATTTCATTCCCTTTCACAGTTTGGGAGCTACAAAGGGAGGGTCTCAAACTACTGCGCTCTGTGCTTCATGGCTCTTTCTCTGACAGTAGATGTTTTACAGGAAAGTTAAGGGTTAAGCCATCTTGCCTCTACATTATCTGAAGTATAAACAGTATCACCTAAAAAAAAAAGAGATCTGACATACCTACTGCAAATAAAATAATTCAGTCACAACATTCACCCTCTTAAAACTTCTCTGCTCCTTCCAATCATAGCAGAATCCAAAAAGAAACAAGTTTCAGACTCTGTAAAATGAAATTCATGGCCTGTTTAACAGCATATAAAACTTATCAGATTGATGCTTTAAGTCAGAGTCTAGAAAGAATAATGAACCTACAGCGAGACGCACCATCCTCAGAAATAGTAAGATTCTTACTTGTCCTAAAAACTGGCAGGGTGTCATCTCATTTTTCCATTCTGGTAGAAGCAGACAGAGGATTAAAACAAGGAGAAAAACAATCTTAAGTAAAACAGATATAACTCAGGGCTCAAACCAAAGACAGATCAGCTATCTTGTGATACCATGCTGGAAATGCTGGTAAATAGAAGCATGTTAAACCACTGTTTAGTTCATGAAGCTTGGGCTTGCAAAAACTGTCAGTCTCCAAAAATTTCTATCTCAGCCTAATATCTTCCTCAGGATATCATTTATTCTGTGCTTATCTTTGGTAGGCTTATGAAACCAAATAAATAGCTTAAAAGAAAATTTATAGGGCATCAAGGTAATCAGCATTGTTCATCATCAGTCTATGTAATTAGTTCCCTTTCATCCCTACCGGGAAGGCTAAACTCTTCTCAGTCAAATCATTTGCAAGTGTTGACATCCTGTTTATCGTTCAAATCAGTTCAGATGCAGAGCTGAATTTTAGGATTAAATGTGTCCATTACAGAGGTTGCTGTGGAAACAGCTATGCTTTAAAACTGAAATGCTAGTTTCATTATAGCCTCCCTTTCCATTTTCTGATTGTAGCCAGTAACTATTTCAACAGGCCAAATGCTTGGAATATGCCCAGAAGGCTGATTTAATTTTGGTAGTTTGAATCCATCCAAGCATCCCTGAATTCTGTGCTTTGTTTTGAACACAATGCAATATACCCCTGGCCCATGCACATCAACCTCATTTGTATTATATATTTTGATACAATATTTCATGTAGAGTCCAAAATTTAAGCTCAGCTTCTTTTATAGGTCTCAGTTCAAGCAGAAAGGTTAAAAAATTTTGAAAAAGTAACAAATCCATACAGTGCTGAGACACTTTCTTTTTCGTTTTTGTTTGTTTGTGTGGTTTGGGTTGTTTTGGTAGGTTTTTTTTTTTTACTGACTAAAATGTCCTGGTTGTTTCAGAGGCCTCTGAGTAAATAACATACATAGCTATGGCTTGGACTTCAAACCTTGCTGATCGCATCTGCATCCCATTTCAGCACTTTTGCTGCTTGGAAATCTCTTTGTATCATTGGCACACATAGTATTAATGATTCTCATTTTCCTCCCAACTCAGTTAAATGTAAACAACTTTCTTCCATTTCATCTGCTAAGGCAAGCAGTTTGTCTAGAATGGCTAACTGGGAAATGCGACATTTAGTAGAGTTTAGTAACATTAAAACTAGCAAAATCTTGATGATGAAAATTGCAGCAACTCCCCCAGACCTTCCAAGTAAAGGCTTGCACAGGCAGTCCCCAGCATGCCAGCAGGATTTGGATATAGCTAGTCCTGTGTACATTTAGCTGTTTCCATCCTTTCTTTCCTCACCCCTTCTTCTTCCCTCCCTCTCTTACTGAAATCTGCCAAATACTGCAGCTCGCTGACTCTAGAAAAGCACAGCTAGCACGGGCCAGTAAGTACCAACCACCCCAACCAGTTCAACATCTCAAAAGCCATCTCCGTATGTGAGCTCCTGAGACTTCTCTGGCAGTACATCTGCTGCCAGTACTTGTGTTGTAAAGATCTGGGAAGAGGGAGGGCCATTGACATTCCTTACCAATCAACATTAATGTCATTAATTCTTTGTCAATGAGAGGAACATTAAGAAAAATAATACCATCCATCTTAATTAATTTGCCAATCTTTGTATTAAATTATTCATCATAATATCATACTCATTCCAAGTGGCTTTTATATCAGATTGAACATTATTTTTTAAATGCTCACATTCTTCTGATAAAAATTTTGCATTGTGTTTCTTCAAGATGACTGGTTACAGCAAATCTATTAATAACTTCTTAATGAAGTGAGAGTTTTTTAATACATCTTAATCTAAACTGTGCTAACATTTCAGTGTGAGAGGAATTAATTCAGGAACTTCAGATATGGTTTTCATTTAAACAAGATTAAGTGAGTGATCCAAGATTTGTGCATCAATACCTCTTTCTACCTAAAAAGGAATTTTATAATATCAGATTTCACAATAGTAGGCTTCTATTTTATTGTTTATTTACCCCGAAGAAACAGAAGCTATCCATTAAAAGGATATATTTGCATTTTTTGTCAGGAGCTTGTTCACAATGTTCTCACTTTTCCCTTTCCTTGCCCTGAACAATGCTCTAGCCATTGCTGATACACAGCTATGGCATTCACAGGCATATTAAAGTTATTTACAAAACTGTTGGAGGCAGTGAAAGTCTGGAGTACATGTCCCAGAATATATTGCCTTTAGAAACTCCAGTTATAAAGTCATTTCCTCTAGTTGAATCAGAGCCCTGAAATGTTTCAAATGGCATTGTATAAACAAAGCAAAATATTAAACAACATCCTCCCTGTTTCCCTCAGCAAGTGAATAACTCTGTATTTCCCAAGGGAGAGAGGCTCCATAAGACCTGAAAGAAAATGAAGTTAAAAGATTAGACTATGACCTTGAAAGAATAACCACAATCAAGGTATTGCCACATGCCATTTCAGCTTCAATTAAAAACAACTTGAAAACTGAAAAAATAAGCTTTGTGGCTCACAGCTGAGTGCTTGCAGCTTAAAAATACTACTGCATCCCATTTTGAACTGTTCAATGGAAATATCACCACAGTCTATTAATTCAGATATCTGATCTGTATTGTGAGAGGAAAAACAGTTTCTTTTTTTCCCTTGTAAGATAGTTTTATCAGATGATAGAAGAAATGTCAAGGGAAGAAAAGAAAATTCTACAGATAAATAGAAAGAACCTTCCAAGAAAGCTCATGTGTAAAAAATAGTTTCAGGAAACAGCAAACGCTACAGGTTTTGGCTCTGTTCAATGGATCCAACCCAACACACACTCTCACATCAATGCAAACAAAAGACAAAATAAAAATCAACAAAATTCTTTAGCTTAGGTGTGACCCATCCGTTCAATTTTTATGCACCTGGTATGGTTCCAAAGTAATTTTTCTCATTAAGGAAATCCTGTGTATGTTGCTTTCACCTTCTTGGCATAATTGTCATGTGTGTTAAAAATAGAAGGAAAATGGCCTCATGGTGCAGAACAGTTGATATTAATGCAGGACTGTAGCCTCTTAATAGTTACTTTTTTTTTTTTTTTTCTTACCTTTTTTCTTCCCTTTTTTTTTTTTTTAATTATTATTATTTTATTATTTTAAGGGAAAACCTGCCAGAAACTTACAAGGAAAATTGTAAAGGAAAGTAATCCTTTGCCAAAATGTATCTCTTCTTGTAGCGGCTGTGAATAAATTTATACTGGTGAAGCAGTACAATAAAGTCAAAATATAAAAATAAGACTCCTTGCTGGTGGGATTCTCTGCATTTCTTGCTCCTGGCAGAGATACACTTATTTTTGTGTATCAAAAGAAGATGAAATATACTATTAGAGAAGGGTAAACAAATCAGTGTCAGAAAGCCCCAGCTTCAAGACCACTGAATTCAGTCAGTAAAGTTGATCTCAGTCAGTAGGCTTTTGTGCTCACCAAAAGTCAGTGAGGAAGTTGCAGTACACATATAAGATAAACAAGCTAGTGTGCAAGAGCAGACCTTCCTGAGGATACATGATTTTCACCCACAATTACTGCTGCAACTGAAGGTAATAATTATTATTATTGTTGCTCATGTCATCAAAAGTGAGCTGTATATTTACTCATATACACCCCACGTAAGGATGTGTAAATATAATGCAGGTATATATATCACCTTATTAAATGGTGCTTTCTGTTTGAGAGAGTAGCAAACAGTGACCTTTTACAGTTCTCCTTTAAAAAAAAAATAATTGTTAGGGCAATTATGCTTTTCTATTTAGGAAAAACTGCCAAGTCCCTAAATCAAGATAACCTGCATGTAAAGTATTAGTCTGTACCATTTCATATACAGAGCTCAGTAGTATGAACCTACTTACTGCCTCCCTTACAGCCAGCTGAAAGGACTCCATAGTAAAGATGTCCTGTAATGCTTGTGTGGTTTTATAACTGCCTTACAGAGAAGGAGCAAGCATGCAAACTAAAACCAGGAACTTTTTCAAAGTGAACAACTCTGAATGGCTTCTTCTGCCCATGAGTAGGCACTCAAGAAACAGAAAGAGTAATCTGCAGGCTCCAGACTCAGACAGCCCTGGAGAGTTAAGTAAATGTTCACTCAGTTTTATAGGTTAAAGAAAAATTATCTGTGCTTCTACAGAAAAAAAAAAAGCTCCCCTCCCCTCCTCCATCTATCCATTGACATCTGTGAAGGCACCAGTGAGTCACACAGCACTTTCCTATATCATGCAGAGCACCTCACAAAACTGTTTAGCCCAGTTACAGCTCCTGCTGTCTACAGAAAGGATAACTTATTTCAATATATATGCAAGCATACAAGGCCTTTTCTGTGCTGTCATCTTCCCACTTCACTGCCCGGTGACAGTTACATACTAAATGTTGTAGAGTGACTGCCTGCACATTCACAAACAGGTAACAGTGTCACTATCAGTATTTACTAAGATGTGCCTTTGTTTATGGGTTTCAAAGAAAATTATTGTGCATATATGAAAGCTGCCTACGTCCTCACAGCTGTTTGCTGGGCTTGGAGCCGCAACACGCCGGACAGATGTGAGCAGGTCCACCCCTCTTAGTATTAATCAGCTGCCTTAGAAGCTATGCAGTGATGGGTGATTCACTTAGCATTTAGAAGTCAGAGGTGGGATGTATTAGTTAAAGAGCTTTGCAGCTGGCCTAAAAGGACATGAGTTCTCAAGTGTCTGAAGTAAGTGACAGCAATTGGCTTCCAAAATCACTTCTTTCCTTTCACTAGAAAGAGAATATACATTGTAAAGCTCTAAAATAAGTAAGATGAATCCTGCTGCTTGCAGCAAGGATATGTTTCTTTTTGGAAGTCCCTATTTTATCATCTCACACTTGTCTTTGTACTTGCAGATAACCTGAGTGTAATGCTTAGTGGCCTCTGAATACCTTTGTTTGAGTACTGGAGACAGTAGCTTCATTAGCCTTGCTCTCTACCAGAGGTAATTAGTCTGGGTGGTTCAAAAATACAAACTACAAATAAACCCTTTAGGTCAACAGATTCAGTAGGTATTTCAGAATCTCTCAGACAACTAAGAATTTCATAAACGTGGTCTTGAAGCCATTTTAAATCCTTCTAGTTACTGACATAGTCAAACATCACCTGAAAGGGGTGAGGTGAAGAAGTACCTGATTTAGTAAAACACCAAACAAAGAAACATTTTTTATTTATTTTTCATGTGTGAAATTTATCATAATGTTGAAATTATCTTCTGCCTGCTTTTGAGGATAATAAAAAGCACTACAGCAACTGGAGAGTTCTTGAGGTATTTGCTCTGTGATTTTTCATTTCACAGACACTTATGAATTACCACAGTTATTTCACAGCTTCAGTACCTGTCCTTTGCAACATTATGGAAGGAATATAATTTCTAACCCCTCTGGTATCATGGTGGGTGTGCATTTAGAGGGAAGGGGGTGATAGAGGGTTAACTTGAAGTACAAAAGTGTTTGTGAAACTGTTTGGTATACGATGTTGTAGCACAGCAGTAAAGGTTGCCTTTCTTATCAGAAAGGGACAAGTGTCTAACCTCTGACCCAGAAATATCACAATAAAAAGTTTTCTTCTCAAGTTAACCCAGACAACAACATCACTACAGCAGTCTGATGATATTCTAGGTGTAATAAATAGGTAGGATGTACTGCAGTCCACTCCTGTTTTTCGCCCTCAGTAGTGGACTGGGCTCTCATTTCTATCTTAATATTATATTGTGTAATCAAATCTTTCATGTGAGGTAATCATTTACTCAAAGAGAATGTTTAAATCTCACATCATCAGCACTGCCACAAGGAGAAAACAAATTTGTCATGTAACATCTCAGGCAGAACACCAGCGTACCTACACTAAGAGCAAGAGGCAGTTCACAGCAGGGTAAGATACATAGGAAGGAGCAGTATCACTGGGATTAGATTGCTGTCCAGGATTCTCTTCTGATAAATTAATGTATTGTAGCAAAACAGAAAGACAGAATGTCATGAATTTGCAGGAATTTCTTTTTAATCTGTGTCCAGAAAGTCAATGGTCAAGTACCTTTCCACCAGTCTACATAAGGGTTATTGACAGCTCTGAAATTAGGGACTGTCTGAGTCAAGAGAGGGGAAAGTGATCTATTCACCGGTGCTGGTTAAATGAAGACTCAGGAGCATGCTCTAACATGATGGAGTTTGTTGGTGGAGCTGCTCTTTTATTATCTTTGATATCAATAAAACAAAACACATTCTGAATCAGAGGCCTCCTTAATGCTTGGAAGCTGTTTTCTTGGATGAATCCAATATTAAAGAAAATATAACACACACAGTGGCATATGAAGTCTGTATTTTCAAAATGCTTAATTGGCTTTTCTTTCTTCTAGTGGATCAGATTTACAGACTTTTTCCTTCACCTTCACTGCATTTTTCCCATTACAAGTAATAGAACAGAATTTTCGTTAAATCTTTTTAACAAGTTCTTAGTCTTCTGTTAAATTTAGTGTAGTTATTTAAGGTAGCCTTTTCCTTTGTAGGTAAGCAAAAATGTCCCTAGGTCTTTATATTCTACTGAGCTCATGGTAGTCATATTGAAGTTCTTATTTGATGAGAAACAGTTGTGGGAATTTGACAAATTAGGGACATGGTTTAGTGGTCACCTGGCAGTGCTGGGTTAATGGTTGGACTCGATGATCTTAAAGGTCTCTTCCAAAAGAATTCTATAATTTATAGTCTTAGGCCTTTATTTAACCAGCACTGATTAATATACTGCCTGCTTTCACCATCTCAGACCACCTCTGATTTTAGAGCTAAAAAAGACCTTCATCATAAAATACACTTCATCTTTCACTCACTCGACACAAAGGTAAAAGAGAAATTTATACAGAAACTGTTTGTAGATGACTGGTATGATACTTTTGTAATAGATACCTGAAACTTCACATCTGTGAAGTAAAGGAAGAAAAGAAAGGAAGAAAAGAAAGGAAGAAAAGAAAGGAAGAAAAGACAGGAAGGAAGGAAGGAAGGAAGGAAGGAAGGAAGGAAGGAAGGAAGGAAGGAAGGAAGGAAGGAAGGAAG
>JAAGNO010018297.1:25749-46556 GCA_033439905.1 Ceryle rudis
AAAAGAAAAGAAAAGAAAAGAAAAGAAAAGAAAAGAAAAGAAAAGAAAAGAAAAGAGAAAAGAAAAGAAAAGAAAAAAAGAAAAGAAAAAGTCAGGGAAACTTCTGGCAGTAGACAGAGATGAGCTAAATGAGCCTACTTGTATAGCACCAAAATAAGCATTTTTCAGCTGCATTGCTTTGAAACAGGTTTTACTTAAAAGTCATCACTATAAAGATTCCTAAATCATTAAAAGATGAGAAGTTAAAAAATTACAAAGCCTAAGAAAAAGTCAAGAACTATCTAAAGCAAACAGTAAAATTGATGGAGCAATTAAAGTTTTCCACCTATGCCAAATTATAGGATAAGAGAATAAGATCCTGTTTGTAATATGGAAAAATAGGCACCCTGGAGCAAAGACAATGGATTTTAGTCAGTTAATTGGAGCAAATATTCCCATATATCATTTTTTGGTTCCTGAGATTTCTTTATGAAAAGATTCCAGAGCTAAAATTCCTCATACAGCATATCAAATCCAACTTTAGTAGGTATTTCCTGAGAATGGACCACTAGAGAAACATTTACTTCATATTTGGATGAAGCTCAGGACAACTTTTTATTATTAAATCTCAATTAATTTAGTAAAATATGACTCTTGCTTCAAAAGCACAGCTACTTGTGCCAACAAGTTGGCAATTAAATACTTACACCTTTGTCAATATAAAGATAGATTAAGTTTTACTTTTCTAACAGAGGGATATTTTCAATAAATATGGAAATAAATCATACTAAGTGCTATGAGGAGAACATAATTCTGGAGAAAATTAATTAATAACTAATTATCAAAGCTAATTTTCTTTCCCAAACATGAATTCTACATACATTTTTAGTTATGAATAGATAGCTGATTTGTACCAAAGCCTGAAAATTTTGAAAGCAAGTGTCCTCTTCTGATGCAACTTCCCTCCATAGATGAGGTCTGATTTCCTACTTGAAAAGACTGGACCATGCTGATTCCCCAATACGCTTTACTAGAACTAGAGGTATAACAACTGTAAATCAATTTCCATATTAAAACAAAGACCACAGAAAGGGCAAGGGGACACTCATATCCCTCCTCTTCCACACTAACATTGCTTTCTGAGCTTCTCAAAGAACAATACATAAAAACTGTCATCCAAGAAGCCAGCATGAGCAGCTGGCCAACTAAAAAGCAACTATTATATGAATTATGGACTCTGGCTAAATCTCTACCACCACCCATTAGTAGCCAAACAAAAAGCTGAGTAATAGATACAGAGAGGGAGAAAAATAAAAACACAGTAAGTTTTTCTGCTTCTTTTTTCTATCAATGTGCCTATCAGAACCACTTTTGTAATAGTCTCCTGAAAGAAAACACTAAATTGTGAGTACTTAAGCAGACTCTGTGTCATATTTAGTGCATTTAAATTACAGAAGCAAAGATGTCTGGGTTGTCACTAGCTGATATTTTTTCAACAAAATGCTGAACACCAGAACATCTGCTATCTAGAAATGGGCATCAGACAGTGAACCTTGCAGACATGTAAGGACATGCAAATGACAGATAAGGCAAAGAGGGAAAAATTATAGTGGGAATTGGCACTGCTTCATGGCACTAACATCATACATTTTAGGCTAAGAAGCAGCAATCTTCTACAGCAGCCAAACAGACCAATTTTTCTCCATTTGGATAAAGTCATCCCAAAATGGCCACACTCTGATGGGAAACAGGTGATGTACCAGACAAAGGGCAACAAGCTCGACATTTTTGCCTGTAGGTAACCTCAGGCAGGCAAGAAGCATAACTAATTAAAGCGGGACATCTTGGGACACCACAACAGCAGGTCACAGATGTCGGCATTTCACAGTAATGGTTGTTGGTGTCCTGGAGAAGTAGGCAGTCTCAGACCAGTTGCACAATGTCACCTACTGCTTCTTGCGTTTTTATTCACAATATCTGGTCATACCAGAGCCAGTCAACATTACTACTGCTGTTAAGTAGGCAAGACTGTAAAAACTGTGTGTTTAGTAGGTGAGAATAATTCTTGTGCTGAGTTCAAGCCAGACAACAAATCCATGAAACAGACTCCTTACTTCTGAAAAATTTCTGTGCAATGTGGGTCTCAATTCAAGTCCGTGTCAACATCTAAATAATGATAGCCCAGCTTCCAAAATTAACTAGGGATTTTTCAAGTTTTATAATATTCCTAAACTCTTTACCAACAACAGCCACCAGTAATTATTTTAAAAAGCAGATGCAGTTGTTTGGAGAGGATAAAGCTGAAATGTCTCCGGATACTAAATAATATACTTGATACTACTGACATGTGTAACTTCAAAAATTCAGTGTTATGACAGAAGTCTAATATAAAAAGGGTGAAAAATTGCCACTCTTCCTTCACCCCCACTAGACTGGATTGCCAGTCTTGCCCTTGTTTTGTGCCCCTAATGACCTAAACAAGGCAGGTTAATAAAAAAGTATCTGCATCAGATAAAAGTTGGCTTGTAGGATGACTTCAGGCCTAACTGTGTCACTATCAGAGACTCAACACATCTCTTCTACGAGGAGGAATAGCACAGCAACCACAGTGGGTACTGATTATATTTGCATCCAGAAAAAATATACCTGATTAAGATAAACAACTAAGAAACAAAGTTACCACTTACCTCCAACACTATATATAATGTCTGCAACTGAACATCTATTGGCAATGTTCCTTGAAGATATTTTTAGATGCCTTATACTATCGCATTTAATCTGAAATGTATTATATTGCAGTCAAGAAAACAAAAGGGTTAATAATATTACCTTCCCTTAAGTTCCCTGATTTCCGGGTAAGGGCAGGAATATCCTATATAATATTTAGTATGTTGTTGAAATAGCATGAATAATCCCAAGCTAAGTTACTTTGAAATTTGTTTTCCTTTCCCCCATAATACTGAGGCTGATTGAACTTAGGAGAGCATTGGTAGGATACAGATACTCCAACACAAGTTAATTCTTTTTCTATGTTCAAATGGAAAGTCTTTTTTTTTTTTTTTTTTTTAGAATTATGGAGGCATTTGTCTGTGGTTGATACATGTTTTTATCTTCTATGACCCTGTGCACCAGTACAGGTTAGGGGCTGACAAGCTGGAAAGCAGCTCTGTGGAAAAAGACCTGGAAGTCCTGGTGGACAACAGCATGACCGTGAGTCAGCAATGTGCCCTTGTGGTCAAGAAGGCAAATGGCATCCCGGGATGCATCAAGAAGAATGTGGCAAGCAGGTTGTTCTGCCCTGGTGGGGCTGAATCTGGAGTACTATGTCCAGTTCAGGGCTCCCTGGTTCAAGAAGGACAGGGAACTGCTGGAAAGGGTACAACAAAGGGCTACGAAGATGATTAGGAGACTAGAACATCTCTCTTACAAGGAAAGACTAATGGGCTTGGATCTTTTTAGTCTGGAGAAGGCTGAAGGAGGATCTTATCAATGCTTATATATACTTGAAGGGTGTATGTCAGGATGATGGGGCCAGTCTTTTTCAGTGGTGCCCAGTGACAGGACAAGAGGCAATGGGCATAAACATGAACATAGGAAGTTCCATCTAAACATGAGGAGGAACTTCTTTACTTCAGTGTGGCAGAGCACTGGAACAGGCTGCCCAGAGAGGCTGTGGAATCTATGTCTCTGGAAACTTTCAAAACCTGCCTGGAAGCAATCCACCCACCTAGAAAGACCTTCTCTAGGTAAACCTGCCTTGGAAGGAGACTTAGATGATCTCCAGAACCTCTATCATTCTGTGATTCTGTGATTTGCTTCAAGGGCAAAAAAAAAAAACCCGTAAGTCATTGGCTTTGCATTTTTTATTATACGACACAGGTAAAGGACAGTGAAATGGGACCTCCAAAACCCCTTTTCTGAAGGGATCACAAATGTGTTTGAAATACTGATTAATAAGCTATCCTGTGCTTAAAGGCTGAAGGGACAACTTTAGTCCCCTCACATGTACCTGACACTGTCATCATAGCCATGACTGTAGTTAACTAACACTGCTGCTGGTCTCCTGTGAGCCTCAGTAACACAGAGCTCAGCACCGTCTGCTAAATCTGCTTGCAAAAAAGTGTTAAATTAGGCAGGAATAAACCTCATGTTGTTAGGGTGTAGGCTATTACTATACTATTACTACTGTTATATTCAATCAACTGATTTAAATCTACCATGAGCATATTAACTGTTGTGATCGTAATGTACACACGCCTTTGGTTTTTTTCACCTTGCTCAGCAATCCAGGATCAGAAATTATGCAGTCAGAAGCAAGCAACTTCCAGCAGTGCTTCTGACCACTCATCACAATCCCAAACTGACCATTTGATCAGCAGAGACAGATGGAAAATTCACTTGAAAGAGCCAGATGAGAGTTGATGCTCTAAGCAAGACTCATATATTTTTTATTACCACCTAGCCTCTGACAACAGCTGCAGACATGCAAAACAAGCTTCTGTTCACAGGGAACAAAATGACAAAGAGAAAGATGTAGTGTAGGGACATCTCCACATCCTCTGTCACCATTCAAGAACAGCACTTCCTTGTGATAGGTTATACAAACATGGGAAAAAACACATCTTTTTCCTGAAAAAGCTTATGACCTCAAAAGCCAAGACAAAGACAAGGAGGATAAAAAGATGCAGAGAGGTTTGCCCCTTTTCTGATTTAATAAAATCTATTTGCGTATATATAGGCAGGCTTTTCTATATAAACCTTGTCATAACCAAATAGCTAAAACAATCCAATAAGGTCAGGAAAACATCAAAAATATTTTTGTCTTACGCTCTTACAGGGTATCTATCCATAGTTTCCCACATTGATCATTTATCTGGACCTTGGAGAGATGCCACAGCAGAATGAATTTATACTGGGACTTGAACCTCTTTTTCCATCAAAAGTAACTGTTCAGGGGACTCTGACTGTGGCACTGGGGATTGTTTACAAGTGTTAGTATGTGAATTATAGTGAGTTATATGCCTAAAGCTGCCCAAAATAGAAGGATTCAACTGTGAACATAAGAAAAGCAGAGTTAAGCTCTCATGTGAAAAACAAATACATTACTATGACACACTCAAAGCAGGCAGCGATTACATCTGTTTTCAGCCCGGGCTTTCTCTCCCTGATGTAGCACATGGTGGTCCTGCAGCTACTGTAGTGACAGGGATTATATAGGCACACTTTAAACTAGACAATCTGGGCATTTGTTGGCATTGTAACTACAGCAGTACAGAGCTCAGCATGTACTAATCTCCTTAGCATTTACCCAGCTTCTCAGGTGGGTTTTACAGCGAACTGTGCTCCTTGATCTGGCAGCCCAGAGCTAGAAGCAGCAGGGAAACTAGTTTAAAGCTAGCTTAAATGTATCCCCTTGTACTGTCATCACTGCTTTAGAGAGGTAACTTTAGACCAGCTTGACTGCAAAAGGTGTTCAGAAAAGTACTGTGGAAATCAGAGACCTTTTGGGAGCTCTGAATCAGCTCTCAAACCCCAAAGTGTTGTAAAAAAAACAAGCTAGGACCTCAATAAACAAAGGAAGTATACAGGGAAATTGCTAGTGGGATTTTGTGGAATTTTTTTCAAGCACAACCGTAGCAAACCCCCAAATTGTCATTCATGACTACTATAACAGCAACAGAAGAGTTGAATCATCCAGATAGAAACTATGACATACTATGGTAAATGCAAGGATTAAACCAATGAATCAATAACTATTTGGATTACTTTGCACAGCCTAAAGAAGAATCAGAACAATAAGAAGTCACTACATTTACTTTTAAGTAATACTTGGGGATAGAGACAGTGAGCAGGTACCCATAATTAGGCAAGCTCTCTAAGTAAGAGCTCATTAAGCCTTGCTGGCAAAAATACAGGACTGATAATCCAACACAGTGATATTTACAATAATTGCTGGGTAAAAAATCAAATTAAGGTAATCAATGATGAAAAGGGGATTCTCAGGGAAAATATTTTTAGTGAGTGGTTTTTTCATTGTTTTTAAATGCAGGATAACCAACACACATCATTGGGGAAAAAAACTATTAAGGAAAAGCCTGTTAAGTGATGACAACAACTACAATTGGCTTGGAGGACAATATTGTAGTGATATGCTGTATATGACCCTTTATTTTATGAGCCAGTTTAAAATAAGCTTTGCACAAAATGCTTTAGGATCTACACTGTTAGGATTGATTTGTTTAATGGGCACAGCAGAGAAGAAAAAAAAAAAGAATGAGTCAGACAAATGGAGGACCACAACACCAGAATTACATTTTACAATACCATTTGGTACCTGAGAGTACTCCAGCTTGCAGGAAATGCCAGTATAAGGTTTCACTTGATTCCTACATGTTGATGTGCCACTTAGCTACTAAAGGAACCAGGCTGCATTGTATCAAACACATTCTCCTTGGTGAGATCTGTAACACTCTTAATTAACAGTACTGCACAGAAAATTTCTGACAAGTCATCACAAATCACCTATAAACCAGAAGGCTTAAAAAGTAAAAATGGTCTTTTCAAGATCATTCACTATGAGATATTAATTTATAACAAATCATAATTCTAGCATCATTAATGGACAAATATTCAGTTGGAACAAATAAATCACTTCATCTGACAAGCCACAAAAAAACTACACCATAATTCTGTATTACATTTCCACATTCTCTCCTAATCCCATTAGGTAGATAGGTTTTACAGGATGACTGGAAGAGCAAAATATTCAAGGGCATGTAAGAAAATAATTATTTTTTAAAAGAAGAGAGCCCCCCTGCCTTTAAAAAAAAAAAAAAAAAAAAAAGGAAAAAAAAAAAAAAAGATGAAAAAAAGAGTTGGACAAAAAAAGAAACTGAACAAAGTTCAGTTTACTTTGTTGTGTACCAGCAAAACCTGGCAAAAGGAAAACCCTTAACAAAGGCTCTGCCTGGGGATCTTGTCTGAGACAATGGAAGTTTTATCACTGTCTTTAGGGAAGACAGAAGCAAGGGTGTCCTGGGCCATTAAAGCAGGACTCTGTACTACTCTGAGAGACTTGACACATGCCTTCTGACTGAGATGACACAGAACATACTGGAGGGATTGTAAGGACTATGTTGGAGGAAGGCACAAGGATGATATGTAATAGAGAAGAGTATAAGTAAAAGTGACATATAAAGATGTTCACAATGAAATTTATAGTTGGTAGCAAAAGTTCCTCTACACCTATGCTACTATGTTAATCTTAAAAAAAAAAAAAAAAAAAGAGCTGGAGGCTACACATTTAAATAAATTTACATAGAGTATTTTATCAAGCTGTCTCATAAACAGCTATATAGCTTTGTTTGTGGTTTTAATCCGATTATCCAGACAATCCACATGCTTCTAGCAATATGTATAAGTATGCCTTAGCTAGTTCTGATCTTTCAAAAAGATCCCAACATTCAGTGTTGAAACACTGCAGACTGACCAGGAGATCTCTGCCAGCAGTCATAAATATAAGAATGAAACCTTGTAGTTATTGAGGCATTTGTGTGAAACGTTACCTCATGCATAGAGGAAACTCTTAATGAATAATGGGCAGGTGTTTTCATTTTCAACTCATTAGAGGAGCCTTCTCTTTCTACACCAGAGCTTTGTTAATAGTTTGTCAAGCTGGAGTGTTATTCTTGGATATTATATCAACAGTGGCCTTTCTATATATCATTGTTTCTATAAAATACATTACATCAAAACAAAGAGTTTTCACAGTGACTAGTGTTAATATGTCTATGCTATTTTTTGATATGTTACTTGGAAGTGGTCAGAAATTTTCAGAGAAAATCATCGATCACTTTCTAAAGAATGGGTTTTCTTCAGATCTCACCAGTTGGTCTCCTAAGCTTTTATACCTGGAGTCACTTAGGAAAAGTTGTCTTCCCAGATTTTCAAGAATGGATACCTATAGAAAGGATCTACCCATATTAACAGACCTAGGTGAGAAAATCCAGGAACTTCGTTGTTATTTCCTTAAACACAGAGAAAATTTACTCTCCTATAGGACCAGATTGTCACACCAGACAACATAGCTTAACAGCGACCAAATGACACCTGCTGCACCTCTGACAGAAGAGTGCATGGTCCACACTCCTGTATTATTCTTTTCACTGAAATGTCTCTAATTGCAACTAAAGAAGTGAAGTGGAAAACCAAGAGAGAGAATTTGTAGTTGTGGTACCAGTTTAATAATTTAACACCTATTCACTAGAAACTTTACAGTAGGTGCGTTCATTTTGCTGAGGCCACTGCGAGCTGAATGTAAAGGTTTTTTGCAACCTCTGACTTAGGTTTGGTATAAATGGGTGACCTAGAACTGAATGTCTCTGCTTTACATTAACAAGCCTTTGAAACCTACATATGCCTCACATGTGCACTTCCACTAAGTGGTAATTCTTTACTGTGAGAATTTGCATTCACAGTGACATTTAACAAAGTTGTCACAGAAGATTAAAGATTTTCTACATAGACATGCTTAGAGAGATAGTAGCAGAGTTATTTGTACTTGAGAAATTCTAAAAATTCTAAAATACTTTAGGAAAAAAGAAACAGCAATCTAAAAACAAACAAACAAAAAAAAACCCAAACCAAACAAAAAAAAAAAAAAAAAAAGAAAAAAAAAGAAAGGAAACAATTGCTCCTGCCTTTCTTATGAAAGAGTGGTGAGACTACTCCCTGGTATTTCCTAGGAAACAATTGTACAAGCAGAAATAAATCTCGATGAATTATTGTGAATTAGGCTAAAAAAATAGATGAAACATTAATATAATTCATAGCATGACTCATGCAGGAGTAAAACTGTAGTGCAAAAAATTAAGGAATTAATATGATGTTCTTAGTACTTGATAAGGTGCAGCTGACAAGCAGCCCATACCACCTTAGCAACTTAAAGGGAAAAGAAGGGTTTTTCCTTCCACTCAATGTCCTTCAAATATACTTGCTGCAGAAAATGGGACTTGTTAACCTTATAACACTGACATTTAAAAAGTAGAGATAATTATAAACAAGGTGAGCAAACCCTACCAAGCAAATGGGTTTAAGTGGAATACTTATAAGGTCTTTTTTCCTTTTTTGTTTTTTTCCTCAAAAAAGAGCTAAATATGTGCTACAGAACTTTAATGAGGCAGTGCAAACAGGAATTATCTCAAAACACATTCACCCAGAGATAACACTATCCAATTTGTTTGGCTCAGAATTTCACTCACAGTAGCAAACACCCTGTTTAATTAAAAGAAACATTCATATAGGGAACATGAGATTCTTGAATATGAATTTAAATGTAACAGCCTAAGAAAGCAGTTAAGGTTAAGAATGGATTGTAATTCTAAATGAAATTATCTGCAATCCCTACACTACAGAAAGTTCAATAGCTGTACAGATATAATAAGCTTGGAATTCAAGGTACCAGATCTCAGCTAATGTAATCTGTTCAGAATAATTGATAGGGTGGCAGGAACTGTGTGTGTGCATAAGGAGCCTAAACTTGCTTATACTGGAGTTGTTGCCAAAGCCTGCAGCTACAGCTATGGTTATATGACTCCTTCCACCATAAGACAGCATGCAGTGTTGTTTTGTTTTTTCACATTAGCTGGACAAACCTGGGCAATGCTAAAAGCACAACATGGTTCTACACTGAAATAGATCCATTGATTTGCTCCATCAATATTCAGCCATATTTTGTCACTTTGACAGCAGTTTCTTAGAGTTCACTAAAATGAAGGTGTAAAGCATTAATTTCTTGTTTTCTTCCAAGCACATCAGGATACGAAAGTAACTGGAAAGAGACAGATGGAGTTATCAAGAATGAATCATGCTTCACCTGACTGCCTTCTACCAGTTGTGATGACTTGCAGCATGGATGACAGAAGAGCTGTGGATGCTTTTTATCTTGGATTTAGTAAGGTATTTGATGTGTTTTCTGACAGAAGCCTTATAGACAAATTAGGGAAATACAGACTAGAAAACCAGACAATAAATAGGGTTGAATATTGGCTGGACAGCCTAGCTCAAATGTTCACCACCAAAGGCAGCAGCACAAAATCCATCTAGTGGCCAGTAACTCAAAAGCAAAGCCCTGCACCTGGGATGGGACACCCACTGGATGGGCTTACAGGATGTGGGATGACTGGTCAGGGAATAGCTTGGCTGAAAAAGACTTTTGGGTCCTGGTGGACAAATTCAACACGAGCCAGCAATAGGCCCTTGGAAGACAACAGCATCTGGGCTAGTGGAAATGCAACCAATAGGTCCAGGAGGGTAAGCCTTCACCACTGCTTGTCACTCATGAGAGCACATCTGGAGCACTGTACAGTTTTGGGGTCTGCAGTACAAGAAAGACCTTGACATACTGGAGTAAATCCAGCCCAGGACAACCAGAGTGATCCAAGTGCTGGATCACTTGTCATATGGGAACAAGCTGAGACATGTGAGTTTGTTAATCTCAGAGAGAAGATGGCAAGGGATATACTGCAATCTAGAGCTAATTAATGGCAGGATGTGGAGAAGACAGACTCTTCTTAAAGATGCAGAGTGGAAAGATGAGAGGCACCAGGGACAAGAGGGAACATAGGAAATTAGACACAAAGAAAATGGGTGGTCAGACACTGAAACAGAAGTCCCAGAAGTTCACAGGGGCTGTGGGAACTCAATCCTTGGAGTTATTCAGATCTCAGGTGGGCAGCCTTGTTTAGTTGACCCTTTTTTCAGTAAGGACTGAACAAAATGGCCTCCGGATGACTATGATTCTGTAATTCTAGCTCTGCAGATTCAATAAACATAAAAGATAAATGAGGTACCTCTTTGCAGATCTCCAATGTGCCTCAGTGTTTCCACCTAAATGATCTACAGAACTGTTTTCTAAAATTCTGGTTGGTGTACCTTCTTGCTGCTAGCTCTTAACCCGATTATGTAGAAAGGTACCAGTCCATTGCCACGTCATAAGAATGAGGAAGGATAATATGAAAAGATTCAAAGGTGCTCCCAGAATCACACAAGAAGTTTTGGGAAGACCTGGGCATTCCACGTATGCTCCCTGAATCTTAAATTAAACCTAAACTTTAAGATGTACTTTCTTCTCTGTACTGAAGGAAGTGGACATAATTTTACAAAGGTAAAGCACCTTCTGAAAAACTCACAGCTCAAATTATCCAAGAAGAGGTAATTTTGTGGAAGATTATTGCAGGTGGCATCATGTGACTGCCATAGCCAGGGTGCAGGATTAGGAAACGGAAGGTAGGAATTAAAGTAACACGTTAAGCAAGAGAAAGAAATGCCATATGACACTGCAAATGCATAAAGTCTTCATACCATACTTTTACAGAATCAATTTCCAAAGTCTAGCTTCATTTTAAGTATAATATGTTGAATCAGCCAACCAGTCAAGGTTGCCATGGACTGAATGTAACTGTTTTAAAACAGAAGCCATGGTTTTTGATTCTGCCTTGCAAAGGGATGAGCTGGCCTAGCCAAATGCACATATAGCCCCATGCACAAGGCCACATCCTACACAAAGTAATGTGAAAACCTCATTAACATATAACACATTAAGATTCTAGCTCTTAACTAGCAATGATAAATATTTTGAGTGCATTACCTGGAATACATTATCCTCACTCTCTGATTCCCACAATAAATTAAAAATTGGATCTGTTTGAATTATATGTGTGTGGAGAAAGCTCAAAATCAGCAAAGTGTGGCTGCGTTGTAAAGTTAAATGTGTAGGCAGTTCTCATCTTAAAGTTTTATGGGCTTGCAAAGATTAGATAATATGTCAGAACAGTTAGGAGAGAATTGGGAATCCTATTTGCAGTTCTTCTCCAGCAAGCTCACTTCTCAGGCTGACCTGCTAATAAAGGCAACTTCTGGACCATGGAGAGAACTACTGAAGCAAAGCAAGGTGTAATGGCCAGATGCAGTATTAATAGCAGTTGTGAATTACATATTATTTAGGCTAAGCAGTAATATAGAAAAGGATATTTCTAGTGATGGCTAAATGAGGAGAGAGAGGAGAAAACTGCTGACTTTAATCATGATTTAGTATGCTAAAGGAATATTTCTCTTCCTATGAACAACAGGAAAAAACATACATTTCTCACTTAGATTTATTGATATGAAAAAGGCAGACCAAGATCTCAGTAAATATCAGGGTGATATGTCAAAGACTGGTGAATTATTTCAAGTAAGATGCTGTTTTACTAGGAATTCAAGTAAAGCAAGACAGATATAAGGAATGGTCAGAAGTGGAACCAAGACAATGAGGACAAAGCTTAGAACTGTATTCTCATTTAATTATCTGTAGCATCTTAAAACCATATGTACCAAGTATGTGTGATGTTAAAATTAGTCATCAGTGTGGGGGTTTGTAATGAGTCCCTTGGCATTTATAGAGGGACCTGGCCTGTCCAGTTCATTGTTGGAGGCAAATGAAACATCATAAACCAAGGCAACTCAGTTTAGTATACTTTAGTGCTTCACTTCACACAGGAAACATACTGCTCCTCTAAAGAGTATGGTCTTTGTACTCTGCAGTATTGGTAAACTTACAAGACTGCCCATGTACAAAAAAGGAGATTGCACCAGACTTTTATGAAAAAAATACTTTCAGCTCTAAGCAAACAAGATAGCAGGAAAGCTGTGGGATAAAGATTTGAAACAGTGCGCAAAGCAGCAAAAGCTATAAAATCCTAGTTAATATACATGAGCAAATAATTAGTATGCATTGAAGCCTTAGGAAGAAAGCAGATGCACAAGCATTTTTACTGTAGATAAATGCAGTGTGGCTGCTGTTGAATGTAAAATACAGAAGACAACTTTTTTCTTATTATTCCTTGTCATGCTTGATGATTTTGCAGCAGTTTGGGATGGTAATTAAGTAGCAAACTCATGGAAATTAATGTTTTGCCTAGTCCATTTAATCTAATTTCCAGGTTGTGACTGTATGGGAAGGAATTGAATATCCGTGTGGTATCCCTGTTTTCCAAAAGTTACTATTGCTACATGCTGGGAAAAGATGCAGACATAATGATTATCCACATTTAAGATAGGAGAAAATAGTGGGAAGAGCGTAAATTGGGTTTTTTTACTAAAGACCAGTAACTAGCTCTGGAAGTCATCATCATTGTTATAAAAGGTAATAATTTCCTTTGTTTTCCCTGTGTTCCCTGTTTTTACAGCTCCACTGTTCATCGGCACTCTTCTGAGGGTGGTTCTAGATCTCTCAGTCTTCCATACTTTTGAAAGAAAGGTGGATAAATCACTCTAGCACCATAAATACCTATGGAGAAGACCATTTCTTTTCCCATTCCCAGAAAATTAATGTGCAGACTACACCAACATTAGATATTCTGAGCAGCTGCTGACATCTCGGTATTTGAGTTCTCTATAGATATTGGCAATATGTGGGGTGAAATACAATGTTCCCAACTGTTCTTCACTGTAATTATTGAATCTATAACTAAAAAGAGGTTAAGCCATAGCAGCTTTCTTCTTATCTGGCACTTACAGAACATACTAAGCAGGAGTTGGGTTTGGTTTGTTTCAAGATTTGAAGTGAAAGAAATCTATTGTGTACTGTAGTAGCTGGATATTTTAAAAGTAGATCTAGATCCAAAGATGCAGCCTATGACACAATGGAATACGCAAGAACTACTTAAGACTGACTTTTCTGGTAAGTAACATAAAAAAGAATTAAAGGTTTGGTCTATTCTTTGTCATCACTGAAGAGACACTAAAGAGGAAGCAAATTTAGAGCCAAACTGTAGCCTATGCTAACAATTAAGTTGATTGATTTTATATCATTTGCAAGTGCTTATGTTTGAAGCCCAAATTAAGTTTTGAGGTGAGGGGCTTTCATTGACTCTCTTCTTCTCTGATGAGGCTGTCCAGCGTCTAGCAGACAAGAGTTCGGCTTTCCCCCTGCATGACTGATGGCAGTGCACTGGAAGGTACAAGCCCCAGAATCAAAGGGCTTCTGTGTGGAGTAAAGAAAGTGATAAAATGCAGATAGTTCTGTGACAGGTTGTATAAATATGACCATATTTCTAATTTCTTAGCAGCTGTGGCAAGGGGAATGGCATCAGAATCTGATGAAAGGATATTGCCCAGTCTCCCTGTGAAAAGTTTTGCCAGTGCCATACACAGTCCTGTGGAAAACCAGTACTGAAATGCAATCCTCATCTTGCCAAAAGCATCCTTTTCTCTGCAGTAGTCCAAACCTTTCTTCTCTCTCTCCTTGTCATTAAGTGAACATTACAAGCCTATTCAGCACTTTCTATTGTTCCCAGAAGCGTGTTTCTACTACTGAGTTATACAGCAGAAAAAGTACAAGTAGCTGCATGTTCATCAACCCTCTTAATTTACACTCCCTCCAAAACCAGCACATATCTGAAACCTCATCAGTTTCTAAAACAAATTACACATCACTTCTGACTTATATCAGAATTAAAGCAAAGCTCAGCGGGACTCATCAATTCTCAGCAAAGACTAAATAGCATAGTGAGAGATTTCTAATGCCTGTTTAAAGTTTTGGGGTTTTTTTTTAATATGCATATAGACACCACTAACTAACATATTTCATCATGAGTAACTAAAGGCAAAGTGCAGTTGTCAAAATCAGAGAACAAAGAATATCTCTGTGATATATTAATGTTTTGTGATAAATTTGTCACTAGCACACAGCATATTATATCTATTTTATCTTTCTTATGTTTCAGGCCAAACTGTGCCATATAGGAGCTGAAGTCGACTGTCATTCTTTGTGCCCTTTCAAGTATTGGGAGAAATCCCTGCTGCTCTAGGGTACAAAGAATTTTCCAGTATCTTGAAATAAAAGTGACAAAAGAGGAGAAAGAGGAAAAGATCTCATGGTCTTTGTGCATGTATTGCAAAGATGAATCTGCAGTTTTGATTCCAATTACTGCCTGTCAGAATGACATGCAACGGGAAGTGAAATGCAGTAACTCTTCCATTACCTACTCTGCTCTTTAAAAAAAATCCACCTTCAAATATCAATGGAACAAAAAGATATAGAGCACACATATTTAAAATTAGTGTACCTACAGAGTCAACATTTATTATCCATTGTCTATACTTTGAAATGGGATGTCTCTATTTTCCTTATGTTATAGAGTTACATTTAGACTCTTCAAGCACTGACAGAGGTGGCTTGGGAAGAAGAAATTTCTGCTTGTTGGAAATGTTCCAGCCAGACTCAGTCATAAGGCACAACCTGTTGCATACAATTCAGATTAGTGTTTAAAGTTACAGTAATTTTAGGGTTACACACATATCTATGAAGTGTCCTAAGATCATGGACAAAATTCCCATCTAACATTGGCTCCACTGGGGCATTTCTTCCTGAAATTTAGGTTTTAAGCCCACATTCTATAGGCAGCTCTGTAAGTCACCGTGGGAAGATATATGCATGTAAGTGCCTCTGTGGGCACAGACTGGATGTAGCCTCTTCTATCTGAGATGATCTGTTAAACTAAACATTGTAGTTTTGTTCTGTGTGATTAGGTTCATAGAAGAAAGGCTCGGAAGTAGCTATGGTTCATTTGGACCAGACAGAGAATATTCTTCACTTTGGTCCAGGATTGTGTAACCAATTTACATTGATTGTGCAACTTCTACTTCACAGATGTAAGCTGCCCTAAAGCCCCTGAAGTCAAAAGAAATCTTTCCATTGACTTCAGTGGCTTTGAGTCCCATTCAATACTCCACAGTACAATCTGTATTTCACCCTCAGATCAATAAAACACAAAACAAAATATTCACTGTGTAGTGCAATTCATCCTGCTCCAGCTCTGTAGCAGACAAATGAGATGCCCTTTATTGAAGCCCACAATGAATAAATGAGACTCTCTGCAAGTTTTATATGTTCATCAATGTTCATTACTTCTCAATTGATTTTCTGAGGTCTGAAATATTCTTCTACCTGCATTTAATATATGCCCTTACTTTGGTTTCTTTGACTGCAATTGAAAGTCTCCTGGCTCAGATCCCAGAATGAAAGTTCCCTATTTTTTTATGATGCGATGAAATAGTGTTAATTGCATCCTTCACTAAAGAAGGGTGGATACATTAAAACTCACAAAGAATGTATAGGACAATGAAAGAGTTTACTGAATCGAGTATCTCTAGGAACAACAACAACAACAACAAAAATCAAATTAATATTACAGAATATTCACAGAAAACAAAACTTGAATCCAACCTTAGGGCCACATTCTAGAAATCCCTTGCTATGAATTATGTGAAATCAGGTAATGAAAATGGTAATATCACAAGTCACGCAGATAATGTAAATTATTTTCTTAAAGTTTCAAAGCCAAATATTCAGGATGGCTATCAGACTTGAGCTTTTCAGACCAATCTTTAGTTGCAAGAATTATTAATTAATTAATTTGAAAGATAACCTGGTTTCCACATTTTCATCCACTGTACAGTTTGTGAAAACCACTGATGCAATAGGATATCAGTAAGGAAAATGACAGGTCTCTATATGAAGTATGTGAACCTTTTAGGAGAGTATGTAGTGGCCTGAAGACAAAGACAGTCAGGTCTCCAAACAGGCGGCTCACACAGCTGTTCCTGACACAAGGTTGAAATATCTGCAGGCATCTTACAAACTCCCAATGTTACTGCTTGCAGAGGATTGTGTTTCAGCCAGTTGCCCTCCCAGGGGTGCAAAGGGCTCGCCTGAGGGGTCTATCTGCAAAACACCAATGTCCTCACACAGCTGTACACTGTCACTCCTGGTGCTCCTTTCATTTGGCTGTGACAAATCTCAAATCTTTAAGAGACTTGGGATGTGGTTTCACACTGACTCCAGGCCTTGTCTTATCCTAAACAGGAGCCCTGCTGAAAACTAATGATTCCAGGTTTCATCTTCTTTGGATTAGCTGCTGCAACATCATAAGTGCACAGCACCACTGATGCTAAAATGTGGGCACACAAGAAGGTGACTAGACATGTGGCCACTGCTTGATGGGAATTGACCTTTTGGAAGTAAATGAAAATTTAAGCTGATCATGAGACTACAAGAAAAAAAGCCATTACAAGGTTAAGCCAAAGCTCCAGGGAGCAATGCAAAGCCAGGAAGTACTGCTCAACCAGAATTTCAGCAGTTGTTGCAGAAATGGTTGGGGGAGCCTCCTGGGCCTGTTAGGAGGTCAGGCTATATAAAATTAGCTGATTCTTGCTTCACACTCTCTATTTTTTGCTTTTTAACATTTTCCAGGGCTTCTGATTCATCTGGCCTGGAAAGCAGATATTATTTGGGACTGGTAACAGCAGCAAGAAAGAGACTATCTATCCTCTTAAGGTAATGGGATTGCAATATAGAGACTGAGAGTGTGACAATGTGGTGCATCGGATGCAGCAATGCAGCTGGTTCCAATTCTCCTCTGCCCACTTGCTGGTGTCCACCTCTCCTGGTTGTTGCTGAGATGGT
Organism: Ceryle rudis; assembly: GCA_033439905.1. NCBI lineage: Eukaryota > Metazoa > Chordata > Aves > Coraciiformes > Cerylidae > Ceryle > Ceryle rudis. Next base: position 43,235 of record JAAGNO010018297.1, read on the forward strand.
CTGAGGTGAGAATACTACTCATCTGCTTCATTATGTAGCTGATCATTTCAATGACTCAGATTTATCATACAGTCCTGGAAAAATGTTGTATTAGAACATCTGAGGTGTTTGACATGGGTATGGTGAGCAGGAAAAAGAAACTAAAGTTAAAAGGAGAAATATATGTCATTACATCCTTGGAATCAAAATTTGCCTCAAGAAATCAAGGAAAACCAGACACCCATTTTGTATATTTGCTCTTTTAGACTACAAGGATTTTTTTTTTTTTTTTCTCCAGATAATAACTAATTGGTACCAAGCAAATGTCAATAAAGTTAGCTAAAATGCTCTGTGAAGCAGTCAATCTGCACACAAGACACCCTTCATCCAGCCCTGCTCAATTTAGAGAGCAAATCTCACGGCAGTCTTAATTATGAAGCTTTGACTGGAAACTCCACAGTATAGAGGGACTGGAAGTTTTCAGGGGCTCACCTTTGGTGTTGACTCATTTCTAGCACACTGGAGTCTCAGTCTCAGTTGGAATTCCTAGCTACGATTATACGATTAACTACAAAAATATTAATTTCAGTAATAATAATACCCTTATTCTGATTGACCTCAATCCAAGAATACAAGTCCCAATGATACCAGAGGAAAAGTTAACACTCCTTTTTAAACAGTGCTGTTTTGTCCTGAAAATAGACTCTCATGTTACTAAAAATACATTCAGCATAAGGCTGTGGCATGATGGTCAACAGTTTCTAGTATTGCTTTATGAACCATTTTAGCTATGCTGCTGAATCCTAAAACTGAAACCAAATTAACTCTAATTTTACTTCATTTTGCTTGGAAAGATTTTTTCAATATAATGTTTGGAGTTTTGGGTTTTTTTTTAAAGCACTGCTGTTTCAGGTTTTGCTGACAAATAATGCTGAACTCATTCAGTCTGTTTGCCAGAGTTAAGGTCACTGCAGCTTTAGTTTCACAAAGAACACCGTTTTTCTGTTTCTCTGTTAATCTTGGCCTGAAAAGACCACACATTACCCTTCCCAATTGAACAGTTTAGCCTTTGTTCCTTTGTTTGGGTTATACTATTAATCTGCTAGGTCGATAGCAAAAATGTGTGAACGGCTAGTGTGCCAGATGATTGACAGGCAATTAGCAGCTTCTAGAGAACCGTGCTTTGAATTCCGCAGATATGTGACTGCATTGAAGGCAGAGGCTGCTGATCTAACTTTTTTTGGTAAACTTTTGCTGCAATGCTAAAAATGGGACCTCTAAAAGAACTAGTGTAACTATTGTCAGGAGCTTCAGCTGCAGGAGACCCAAAAAATTGAATCAGAGGTGTGAAAAGCTTAACTGTAAGCAAGTAATTAACTTGTATCTATTCAGGTCTCTCAGAAAATAAGGTTTGCAAAGCAGCTTTAGGTTTAAACTTTACCTGATGAGCAAGAAAACTTCCTCATTAAAATACACAGTTGAGAAGACATTCTCCTTCAATTGCCAGTCTTTTTTGTGAAAGATGTATAGCTAATGAATAATGAAACTTCCATACTTGCTAATCTTTTGTGAGGTTCTCATTTTTTCCTTCCTGTTCTTAATTCCTTACTCAGATGGCCACCTATTTTGTCATCTGTTAAATTCTGCTAGAAAGTAAGAGTGTGAATAGCATCCCAGAATAGTATCCCTGTACCCTCTCTCCATTGATATATATTCTGATTTAATTTTATACATTGAAAACATGTATGTATGTTTGATGCTGTTCCATTTCTCTGTATATAGAATAAGTCTAGCATATGAGTTACATAGCCTTCCCTGCCAACATTCTATTTTATTTCCTGAGAAGATTTTGCCTGTGAAAAAAGCTTCATCATCTTCAGTGTGTGGGTTTAGGTCATTTACTGCATATGTGCGTATGCACCAGAGCACTGCTCACTTAGTGACAATTTCAACATTTTTTAAAGAGGTTGGGACTTGGTCAGCCACCATCAGGATAACTGGTTACACCTTTACTTATTCACATTTTATTAACGCAAATCTTCACCAACTAGTCCTTAGTTCACAGTTGTTTTGACAGTGTGAGAGCATCTGGACCTTCAGTGGACACGTTGCTGGACTGCACAGCCCTCTGATTTGGAGAGTTGTTGCCCACAAACATGCACAGGTGTGAGTATAACTGCAGGGAGAATTTGTAAGAAAATTGAAATGGCTCCAGCCCCCCTTCCCACATCTGTTGCAAAGAATTCTTCTGTATAGACACAGAAGTGTCAAAATCTTGGGGGGTTAGCTTTTGTCCATGAGATTCAAGAATTAGAAGCTGCAAGTAGCATCAAACACACTTTGTCAGTATGAAGGTATAAGTTGAGTGTAGTTTGGATTTGCACCTTCGGTTCCCAAGAGAAACGGCATTTTAAAATCTGAGGCCTAAACCACCGTGTTGTCACATTCTTACAGCTTTTAAAACAGCCATAAAACCAAGTGAGTTAGAATTACAAGATGTTGGGTAGGGAGTATAATGGCACTGCACTTCAAGTCAGGTAAGGGGTGTTTTCAAATAAATGGAGTGCAAGCTGTTCGCACTTACACTTCTCAGAATATCTTTGCCTGATCCTTTTGCAAGCTGCATTATCTTTTACGTCAAAATGTCCATGTGTTAAAAAAATCAGAATAATTTGGGAGTTTGTCTTTTAATCCAACATCTGCAAGGCTTTTCAGATATTCCACAGTGAAAATAATTTTATCCATCTAGGAGATCCTATTTCATTACATGAATTCCTTTTGGCTTCCCCTCGAGCAAATTTTATTGATGTAATAATTTGTTTCCAATTAGGCCTTGGAAATTAGGTATTCTGAACATTTCCATTACAAATCCTTGATATTAGTTTAACAAGTACTTTGTTATATAGCTTTACAGCAGGGACACTTACTTCAAAAGATGATAACCAGGACAAATCCTGAAATAGATGTTTCCTTTCTTGTAGCATCAAGGCAAGAAATGGGAACAGAGAGAAACAAAGTTTGTGTGTGTAGGAAAGGGGAGCCATATTTCTCAGTTGCAATTCATTTCACTTTTTCTAAGACATTTTTATTACTGAGCTATCAGCTGATAAAGTTGAAATTAGTTGTCCCACCCAGTCCTGTTACTGCAAGGTAAGTATAACATTCAGCCTTCCTTTCCTATTCTCTTAACTTCCAAGTGGCTGCAATATTTAGGCTTTTTCCTATTGATGAGAAAAATGGATAAGCAGTTGAAAGAGTAAAAAGAAACCAAACCCTAAACCAGACATAGCAGCTAAGTAATTATTTTAAAATAGATGATGTTTCACAACCTGAATACATTTAT
>JAAGNO010018297.1:46656-62658 GCA_033439905.1 Ceryle rudis
TTCACCTGAAATTAATTATAATATTATAAAATTCTCTGAGGAAAACCGTGACTTGTTCCCAATTAGAAGACTAATATAATGGCTCTGATTCTGCTTCCTGGGTAGTGTCTAGAACAGCAACCTGGAGGCAAAGGTAAGTATTTAGGCCCATGGTAGCTCTGAGTCACTCAGAAAATATTCCTCTTATTTAGGAAGGCATTTATGAATCCATTCATCATTGTTATATATCAAGGCTTGTCTGCTACTGAAGAAATTCTTTTGTACCTTGCTGTACCGTTCTGATTTATCTCAGTTACAGCTCGTTTCATATTCACCAAGAGACACAGCTGTCTGCATCGATCTTGAACTGTGGCAGGACTGAGGACCATGTCCTGCAGAGCTTAGGTTTCATTGCACAGTGGGCCACATCTCCCTTCAGGATAGGATTTAAGTTATGGTGAACAACATATTACACAGAGATACTCAGAAGGTACATAGTGACCAAAAGCACTTCCAAGGGCAAAAGCATCACAGGAAGCTTACATTCAGTGGAAATGTCTTCAGGGTTTGTACCTAGAAAAGCCTCCAAACCTGCTTTGCAGTCCAGCACCTCTCAGGTAACTGAAACTAACTTTACAGATCTTTTGGGAGTCTTGTAGTATTTGTCACCCTTGAAGCCTGGCTCTGGGTATGTTTCTTCTGCAGGCAGGAAGGTAACTTACTTCTCCCAGGTGTCTCTCACCTTCACATGGGACAACAGGCTCCCTGTTTGCTGCTCAGTTGTGCTCTAGCTCTCTCTTTGTTTTATCCTGAACTCCAAAATTTTACCTACATGAAGCATGTGTGGTTGTCCCCTGGGAAGGGCAGTTTACTTTCAGAAGAAGATTAGATCCCATCCAGAGTGCAAAAGGTAAACAGAGAACTCCTCTCCCTGCTATCCTGTTGTACAACCTCTTCTGTGTGACATAACAGACATGGTACCACTACAGTAAGCACAGTCAGATATACAAAACTGTTCTGCTGTCTGTTCCAATACCCACATTTGAGGTGTTTCAGCCACATCACTCTTCAGCATCTTTGACAGAAAGGTGACAAATTATTATTTTCCTGCTCATAAGTGAGGGGGAGGAGGCTGCAGGTAAGAAGATCTGCAATGCAGTCAGGAACCAAACTCAACTCAGATACTTTTCCTGAAACACGTAAGTCACCATTCATTTATCCAAAGATATGCTGCTTCCACCAGGGTGAATCTATCATCAGCAATAATATGCCCCTGGCTACTGTCCACCATGAACATTTTCTGTCTGGCTGTGTGTATTTAGATGTTCCTTGCAGTGACAGACCAAACATATTTATTAATTTATGTAACAAATCTTATAGTTCAACAGCGTGATACTGTTGAATCTGAAAAAGCAAAAGGAAATAAACCAAGAAAAGAGGGCAGGAGAAATAAAATAAGCAATAACAGATATTGTTGAATATATCTTTTGTGATTTTGTATTACAATTCAAAACTTAGTTAATACATGTATTTCACTCACTAACAATTCATACGTTCCTCATAGAAATTGAGTTTCTATATACCAATCAAAATGGTTGCTTTAATAGTATGCAACAGCCTACTGGATTGCAGACCCATTTGGCTTATTGTGGGGAAACTATGTACAAATTATGCTCTTAATGAGATCCTGAACTACTGTTTTCCACCTGGTTTCCCACATCCAGTGTTTCTCCTCAGAAATCAAAAAATTTGGTCTATTACCTCCACAAAAGAAAATCACAAAACTCAGCCTTCCTGTAGATTGTAATGCCTGCTGCATCAAGTTATAGACAAACACTCAGTTTTTTTGGATACTTGGAAAAGTCCTCTTCAAAGGTGTTGCCTGTTGGAAAAGCCTGAGTACTGCTTTCCATCAAGAGAGTGTCAGCAAGTCACTCGGCAGAAAAATCTTTTGTATCTCCCAAAATCCCACTGCATCTATACATTTAACACAAAAACATTGACTTGGGAAGTATGCCTTCAAGGTACAGAAACAAGCAAGGATTATAACTCCTTGGCCATAGACAAAATACCAAAATATCAACTTAAAAGAACATTTTGTAAAGTTCCAAAGGGTTTTGCTTTGGCTATGTTTGCCCCAGTTTGTACACTTGAGTCTCATCACTTGCAGACTTCAAAGCACTTGTTTCCAAGTCCTTTGTGACCTGCTCATATTCGAACCGCATTTTGGTAGGAATAAACTTGGGCTTGTACACTATCTTCCACATATTTTGCTCACAGCATACTGTACAAGTAGTTACATTTCATCTGGTTCAGCAGCAGAGTGCAGGCCTACTTTTATGGTGTATACCAAACACATTGTGATATGCCACCCAAGACTGTCAGGTCTGCTGCGTCAAACTAGGTACACCAAGGGTATGCCAGGCCAGTGCTCCCTTCATTCAGTATTTTTGAATAGACAAGCTTTGAGTAAGGCACCCTCACCCTATGCTTAATTCTTTCTGGTAAGGCAGTGAGGTCCTCTTTCTCTGACCTTTTACTAACACATAGGCACACAGATGACCTAAAATTTGGGTATTAAGCCCAGGTCAAACCTTTGGGGAATATGCCTCCTAAAGCCACACCCACTACAACCAGAATTATAATGCAGATTTCCATAAATATGCCTTCCACCACCTCTGACTCACTCCCTCACTCACCAGTGGCTGTGGATTGATAATTACCTACAAACTTCCTCTCTCATTGCATTTCAAAAGAAAACAAAGCTTAACACCTCTGTTCTTCCCCACCCCCACAATACTCCCTGCTCTGAACAACTTTTCCATGACCTGATTTCAAGTCCATGCACGCCACCCTCATGCCTGTACTTGCTCACTGCAATAGTCCACAGAAGTCAAAGGCTTCACTGTCCTATCACTTTCTTCTGGCAGCCTCTTCATGATGGTGCCTGCTCACATGAGAGGTATCCAGTGATGCAGAGGATGTCAGTAGGTTACCAAACTGTAGAAACAACACAGTATAGTTCCTTTATTATTTTAAACATGCTTTTCCATTTTTGCAACACCAGGTTTGATGTTCAAAACCAGCTTTGGTTATTTTTTTATTTTTTTTTAGGGTGTAAACTAATCCATCTTTCAGAATCAAAATGGGAAAAAAAGAATAGTATTAGCTATTGAAAATGTGAAAATCTGTATATAATTAATAAATTCCCCCACTGGAACAAGCTGCTCAGTATAGATTCCAATTTCAGTGCATGGCCTTGTTGTATACCACATTAAAAGCAACTTCATTTTCTGATGTTACAATACTTGCAATTTTATAAAGGCAGTATGAACTCTGCAACACCCAGACACCTTAACTGTGCTGCTTCTTCTATAGCCAGGTGAGACAGAGGGGGTTCTACTGGCAAGATCCCACCTCTCTCCCCCTATGTATTTTGATAAGACTGCTTTAGTATGGTAAATGAATACCAGACATATTCATTAGCCTAAGCAGACTGTTCCTTCTCAGAGTGCCCAAAGAAAACCATAAAATTTCAAGTGTGTACATATACCACTCAAAGCAAAACGGGCACATTTTGTTAGTGTAACAATTTTTTTTATTTCAGTTACTTTTTCACATAAAACTTTATGTAGGCTACAAAAATCGTGAAATGCAGAAACTGCAAACTTAAAAGTTTTGATAAAAACCCATGTGTCTTTCCCTGCTAACAATAACCATTTAAAACGAACTGTATTTTGATGGATTCATTTAATAAACATACCATACACTTCTCAAAAATAAATAAAGAACAACATCAGAAAAAACAATACCATCAACAACATGAAGCATTTAGTTCTCTTTTTTTTTTTCCTTTAAAGACAGAAATAAAATTTCTAGGCACAGTTTTAGGCATTATAGAGGACACAGAGGCAATAGGTTAGTGTGCACTGCGCTGTACAAAAATACAGTCTGAATAAATTACATTGCTAGCCATAAGATTAAACTTCACTTACCAGTCAGTTCATTGCATGTTTAATAATATACAGTTACATGCTAATCCATATATATCATTTATATTTCAAACACATAGGTCTCTTTATATTTGTTTTTAAAATTTACAAAAGCTCAACAGAGTTGTGCAAGAAATCCAGAAGAGGTGCTAGGTACTTGTCAGCACCGGACGGTATACTTTAAGCTTAAAAAATACAAATAACTAGCCCTGCTTGCAAATTATATATATATATTTATTCATATATATTTGGAAGAAAAAAACAATGGATTTGTTGTGTTAGAGAATCTTCCTGTCAGTGAGATAAAGCCATATAACTGAAATAACAGTGGCATGACAAGCACAACATACAAAAGGATTAATTTTTTGTATGTACACTCAAGACACAGATGCGTATCCTTTCTGTGGCTAGAAAAAAGTATTTACTTTTAGTTCAGTGCCAAGAAACAGAATGCTTGCCAAAATTGGCAATGGTATGGAAGGAAAAAAAGAAATGGCAGTAGCAACATAACCTAAAGATAAGTACCTAAATCCATATACTAGATGCCCAAATGCAAAGGACCTGAGGAGTTTGAGGTGGGTCCTAATACATTGCATTACCTGCAAGAGGAAAAGCAGGTGTTGAGACTGAAAATCGGATGTCTTACTCAAATATGAATGAAGAACCTTGTCTTTAGACATTCACACCTATAAATTTTTGGCCTTAACACCTTTGATATTAACACAGCCAGATGACTTTGAGAGCACATGCCATTAATTTGCATACACCTTAGGCCTGACAGTTCTTGAGAATTTTGCTCAAATTTTACATAAAATTGATTTGATAAATTAGTGGGAACAATAAGGGTTCAGCACTGTACCTTCATGTCGGCATAGGCGAAATGCTATGCAATGTCAGCACCAAAACACTTACCTCCTAGAAAGGTACAGGCATCTTCTCACAGTGGGCTTCTCTACTTTAACCTAATTCCCATGCCAAACTATAATGTTCTCCATGCTGCTAAATAAAAGCAGAACTACAAAGCTGTTCAGAAAGATACAAAGTTAGCTACATACTGAATATCTGCCTTAAGTCAGTCTCAGGAAAAAAAAAGGAGAGTTACAAACACTCTCTGGTGCCTGTGAAACAAGTGGACACAATTTTTCCCCCCATCTTTTTTATTCTATAGGTATTGCCATACAATCCCTTCCAAGTCAAGCTATCATTTTGCTCCATTTAATCTAATTAATCACCACTGGTCCTGGAAAGGGTGCTGATATGCAATGCTCTGGCATGGTAGTAAGGATTTAATTCCAGAGAGCCCCAGAGTTTTATAAACCACTCTATACATTGGCAATACTTTCACAACAACCTCATAAAGGCAGCCCTGTGGTCCTGTAGTCATTGCAGAACCTCCATGCCCTGCAAACAGTGGCGCAAGCATTAACACTGTAGATATGGTCTTAACATCAAGTAATTCAGCAGTCTTTTCTGTGGAACCAGCAAAACCATTCATGTAGAGGTGTATGTGTAACCCTGGCATATCTACTTTTGCAGAGGTCCACAGAGAATATATTTTAAATTTCTTCATTAAAAAAAATAGTTATTTCTAAAGATTAGAATTGTATAAAAATATGTTCATAATTAATTGAAAATATCCAACTAAGCAAATTGTAAACAAAAATAAAAGTGATGCGGATTAAATTCATGTGAAACTTCTTCCTATTATATCTTGGGTTTCATTTCATGAGTACAGGCTCTGGCTGTTTTAAGTGGGAAACATACTAAGCAAGAAGAAATTAGATGTACATGATCAGCAGCCAGTCTGCTATAAACTCAGCTTTTAGAAACAAGAGATTACCTCCTGAAGTGCTCATGTTTTAGTATGGACATGATGGGGTCTCAGCTGTATTCTTGATGATCAGAGACACTCATAACCTAACTAGACATTTTTTTTTTTTTTTTTTTCCAAATGGCAGTTTTTTCTTTGCAACAGTCTTAGAAAAGAACTTTTAGTAAGAATTAGATTACACATGGAATAGCAAGTAGTTGTTTTGTCTAGTTCTGCCTTAACTTGATGTGAACCTCTAAGCATTTCCCGTAACACAGAGTCTGTACAAGGGCATATATAGAAGACAAACCATTTTATGTTTATTTTGTAACACCAACCAATATTGAGGGTACCAATCCAAGACTTTCAAGAATGCGTACAAAGTTAGTATTTTAACCACTGCATCACAGCTCATATTACAATTTTAAGATTAATTGTGTCTCTCCCTCAGTATTTATATTTGAACTATATATATTCATTTCTACTAACAAATACCTTTCAAAAATATAACTGAGATTGTTCCATATACATTTATTTTCATGACGACGTTTGCAATTTAAACAAGTACCTAGGACAACTGCAGTTCATTCATACATTTTAGATGCGTCAGAGACAGATGAGGTCTTTTTCCACTCCCCTTTTTCTCCACCTTCACAGCAATACACTCACAGCTGAGACAACTTCCAGCTATACAGTCTGAAGCAGGCATCTCCATGTTTGGACTTCCTTCAACAATCTGCTACAGTTGGCATGGTGATGAGGATTACCAATTCATGAAATTCTGTGTGGTTGGTGGGGTTTTGTTTGTTTGTTTTTAATTATTCTCCCAGAAGACTGCTGAATGCAGATATTAGACAAGTCATTAACCAGTTACATTCACTGCCCTCAACACAGTCACTTGCAACTAATTCCTTAAGAGATTTTTTTGAGCAAGTAACAAGGGGCCAACACAGCTTATTGTGCAAGATGCCATTGCCTGCTTATCAGACATCTGAATCCTCTAAGATACAGGGAAACTTCTAAATGGAGCCTCTGCCAGCTGCTCCCCTGAAGGCAATAGCAGATGTTGGCATTGCATTCTCGTTCCAACTAGTTTTCTCACAATGATCGCTGTCATGTAGATCCTTTTGCTTGTTGTCAGAAAAAAATGAAGCTTATGTATCAGCAGCTTGCAGCATCTGCCTATGTAAGATCAGCAATCCTAGTGTTTGCAGTTCTTTTAAATGGTTGTAAAAGCTGGTTATAGTGTTCACACCCAAAAGGCAAAGGCTATTTTATCAACAGAGCAGACTGGTGCTCCACAAGTGTTCTAAAAAAACTGTGAGTTAGAAAAGATGGGTTAATCCTTTTGTCATTTTCCATTTCATTAAATGATTCTAGTAATAGTCTTCATAGTTCTTAGGGTTCAGGCAATAAAGAATGGCACCCCCAAATGAAAATATAGTTGCACCCCAAGCCAGGCCATAACCCCAGTTGAACTCATGGTATATTTTCAAGCTGACTGTTTCGATGAACTTGATTGGGTAAAGGACTAAGCTGCACACCTGAAGAACAACTGCAAGAGAAAAAAACCAAACAAAACAAACAAACCCAAATGTCAGAAGCCGCCTTAATTAATTTCTGTAAAAAGATTAAAACAGTGCATAACTGAAATTCACACTTAAAATGCTCTTGGTGCATTTTAAAAAGCTCTTGGTGCATTTTTAGCTTCTAAGCACCGCTCTTTTTGAAAAAACATCACCTTCATTTTATTAACAGAGAACAGAGCAGTTCTTCCATATTCCCTTGTTAATGAACAAATGTTATTGCTATGGTATAACGATGATCCTTCAGACACCCACAAAATAAAGAGTGAAAGCAATCTTTTCCACAATTCTTTTCTGTCTCTCCTTTGTATTTTAGTTTGCATTCATTATTCCTTCCATAATAACCAAACTAAAATCACTTGTTCTATAGCTGTTATAAATAAGTCAAAATGAGAAGCAAGAATAAATGAATAGTAAGAAATATAGCTCAGAATCAAATCATTTACTTAGCATAGGAATAATTCATTGTAGTAGGTGATAATATTTATGTTTGGTAGAAACTCACTGAATTACTTATTTCATATGCATTACTGTGTACTGTAATCAGAATTAATGATATTGTTACACAGAATACCAAGGAATCTATAAAGTTTGATCAGTCACTGAACTTCCAGCTGACAAAACATTACCTTGAATTACAAATTTAGGGGGTGGGTCAGAAATGCTTCATGATGAAAAAAAAAGAAAAGCTAATAAACAGATCAAATCCACGGCAGTAAAAACCTTAACAATCATTACTTTCTACATCCCTCTTTCCAAGAAAGCCATATCTCCTGCAGCTTGATCCAGAGGTCTGCAGTGAAATTCAGCAACCCTGTTAAATTATTGTGCTACATAAAAAACCCAAAAAAACAAACAAACAAAAAAAAAACCCCACACCAAGAAACCCCCACAACTACATAGTGTAACCTGTAAAGGAAAATACACATATGAAGAACCCAGATTTTCATGAGATTTCTGTTTCATCAGCATTCATTCTCTTGCAAATGCAAGCACACTGTTAACAGAAAATTTGGTCAACGGTTTCCAACATAAGCAGGTGAAAATTACACTTGAAGACAAGAACAGTCTGTATGATGTTAGTGATTCTTCAGACCTCTAGTTCTGCAACCCACAAAAGACACAGGAACGTACAAACACCCCTTCTGACCCTCAAATATATTATATAGCCTTATCATAACACTCCCTTCCAGCATTTAATACTCAATTTTTACAGACTTCAGCACATGACTGCCTCTGCAAACTACCCCAGCCCCCTGATTCTAGGCAGGTTGAGCATATCCACACAAGTGAAGTGTGAACTTAAGTATTTGAAGGCCTGAGACATACTCTGATGAAAGTTCAATGGTATGGAATGTAATGTCAGAGTAATTATTTTCTTTAACATTGACTGGGTCATTTTTATACATTTTACTAGGTATTGTAAGATGAACGAATGCTACAAGAATTGTTGCAAAGCCAGCACCAGTACAAAATGTGAGTGGATAATAGAATGACTACTGTGGATTACAGAAGCCTTTCTGAAATTTCACTTAGAAATTACAGGAAAATATAACAACTTTAATTATATTCTCCTACTGTTTGAACCATTTGCATACTTAAAATCTCTCATTTGCCTTTTCATTCCCACATGTACTCTTTAGTGCTGTCAAACTGGCACCTTTCATTAGTCCTGGAGCCTAATGTTTCCCTGTCCTCTGAATGGGACTGGTATGGGGAGACGATTTCCAATGTCAAGTGTTACTACTGAGGGTGTAGTGAACAAAACACTCATTGGAAATTTCTTCTTCCTGTCCCTTTCACTCGGCCTACAGACTAGTTTTTGGACTCTGACTTCAGACTGACAATCTGAATAATGGTAAAATAGTGGATATTCTGATGTGGATACCAAAATCCTCAGGATTTTTTTTAATTCTAAAATTATTGAAGTGTTACTCTGTATTATTCTATTTTAATATATTTTTTGTCTGCCAGCTCACAAAACACAGCACAACACTGGAGAAATTTTGACAGGGTATGCTAGGGGAAGCACCCACTCTTATGAAAAGATTATGCATTCCAATTCTGTTTAATTAGAGCATTATTATATCCCAAACCACCTGAACTTTCAGACACATCTTTAAGACCATTCAAAGTCAAAAATGATTTCCTAAGATTAATGGAAATGAGCAAGTTATTTAGCAGCTTCCTGAAACTGCTAGATGAAGCATCTCTGCTGAGTCAACACAGAAACTGCTGTGTGCACGTGTGTCAAGTGCTAGCCAAGGAAGCTCTCCACCTTCCCTCAATCTAACATACGAAGTATGATGAATTTTAATCTATGGGTTGGACTTGTCAAAACAAAACAAGTGATTCTTTTGGAAGATGAATGTGTTGTAGAGCAGCAACACCCACAATAGGCTTTTAGACATTTTTGTAGTGAGGGTTCCTGTTTTTCCTACTACTGCTCCAGCTACACTATTGTAAAACTGCAAAGAAGTGCCAGCAGCAACTGTCCAGTGGAAACAGCTACGCTGCATAACGCTGTTTGCACTATTTTTGCCTCCTGTCATTGTTTCTTCCTGTAGAGTGGGAAGGGACCCATATGGACTAGAAACAACAGTTTGTGAAGTTATGAAAAATGACCAATGTGACCTAAAATTATGTTAAAAGTAATGCTTGCAACTACTCATCTGCTTCCAGTGAATTGAAAGAAACTCTACACTATGTTCACCTGCCTATGTAAGTGTGTGTACTATCTTCCTTCAGAAGCACTAGTCTTTTCCCATATGAAAAAAAGGCTGCAAAAGAAATGTTAAAAAAAAAAAAATCCACTTCAAAACACTGCTCAAAAAAAGAATAGCTATCTCAATATAGACTATTCATTTCAAATTTAGACCCATTTTTATGACTACCGTTATGATGCTTGCAAGACAATTGCACAGGAATGGGAATACAAGTTTTATTCCATTTAAATGAAATATATTCAATTATAGGTACTCACCATAATAAACACAGAAATCATAACAAATGTTTTAAAACTATGAAAATATAATTTCAGTTATCTTTTTTCCTTGTTCAAATGTCTTACTGTTACAGTTTTGCTGTCAAAACCCCCTTATGGCGTGGCTTTCTGATCCTTTTATATTTATGAATATAGTGGTGCTGGCTAGTAAATTCTATATTTCTGTTCTCTACATCATTCCTCCTCCTCATTCACAGGAGTAAAACACTTCATTAATAACCAGTAGGTGTTGCAGTTTCAAAGATTAACATACATGCAATTTCTCTCTATGAAGCTGTTTGTAATTAATAAAACCTGTGCAATTAATTGGTAAGCAGCATGATGAGAAAGGGGGTCCATGCTGATTTTTAAAGTATCGCTAGCTCAAGAACAGGCCACCCAGTTACACAGGAAGACTAGAAATTTCAGAAGGAGGCCCAGCTGTCCAAACAAGGAGTTTTTCAATAAATGTGCAAGAAAGGGGCAGGAAAAAAGGACAGACAGCGACAGAAGTATAAGAGCACTGTTTTGATATTTAGATACAAAATCAGGAACACTAAAGCCCAGCTAGAGCTCAACATTAAACTAAGAAATGGCAAAACGGGTAATAAAGAATTTCTACTGGTGCATTAGTTACATAACAAAGTTCAGAAAACATTCTTACAATGGGCAGGAAAGCCCATCCAGTGACAGATCATGCAGCATGATGCTTTCTTCACAGCCTCTAAGTGACATGGTTTGGGAGGGTGTCAGCAATGCAGGAACAAGTTAGGGATGACTTAGAGTTGCATCCATATCTATGGGAACAGATGGGACCGACCCAAGGGTGATAAAAGAGTTTGCCAATGTGATCCCTAGCCCTCTATGACCTATGAAAAAAAAAATAAAAAATCACAGTGAACAGCTGATATTCAGATGACTGGGAAAAGGCTAATGTTGTTTACATCTTTAAAAATGCTAGAAATGAAAAAATGCACAAAACTATAGGCTGGTCAACCTCAGTGTAATCCCTGGAAACATTGTGGAGTACATCCTCTTGGAGTCTACCTCCAAGCAAGCTTTGAGCGGTACGAAGATAATCAGAATCCTGGAGCAAATCAGCTTTAAGAGGAGGAGGAGGGAGCTAGGTTTATTTGACTAGAGAACTAGTCTTTAGACTAGTTTCTTTAGACTCATGAAGAGGCAGATAAAGAGTAATTTCAAACCAGCCTACAGTTACCTGAAAATGTAGCTGGAATAATGATAAAAAACCCAAACCTCTTCTTTATAGCGCCAGGCAACCAAAGATAATGTCAATGGACACAAATCGCAGTTTCAGAATGGACATTAGGAACTAAAAAAATATCATAAAGAGGGCACTATGGCACCAGGACAACGTTCTTGGGAGAGGTTGAAGAATCTTCATCCTCTGAGTTATTCAAGACTGGTACAGACAAAGCTGCAGCTGTTTGACTTAGTGCTAGCAACTGTCCTGCCTCAACAAGAAGTTTGGACTACATGATCTATATAGTATCTTTTCTATGATTATTTCTTTGATGCTATGACTCCTTTTTCCACCCTACAGCAATTTGTAGTACAACCTACTGAAGTCAACCCTACGTTTTTCAGGCCAGTCTATCAATTTCTCAAAATGAGATTCTGTCCTCCAGTGTATCTACAATTTCTTTTCTAGGTTCAGTGAAAAATTTGATGCGTAGACTTTTATTCTGTCTTCCATATCATTATGAAAGTAGGTAAGAGTATGGAACTTGGGAGGCAATCCAGCCAGACTGCGCTCTAACTGGCAGAACGGAAAGATGCATCCTCTAAGTAATCTTCAAATATTATCTGCTGTCTTATTTTTCACTCTCTCACCTAGCCATGTTTTCCCTAGCTTATGTGTAAAAGCAACCTGTGAAAGGTGTTAAAAGCTTACTAACCTCAACAGGTCATTCTTCCAAACATTTTTAAAATTGTGAAAACACAGTCCCAGGAGGCAAATATCTTTCAAATTACCTTTTTTTTTTTTTTTTTTTTTTTTAATTTCAACAATTAGACTTTCTCTTCCTACCCCTAAATTAAGACTCCTTTAGCACTCAGTTACATGGTAACCATATCATGAGACTCCTACAATGACAAGTTTGTGAGCTTGTACTTTGAGGATGCAACTTTCAGGTCCAGTTTGATTCATGAGCACTAAGACACCACAGCAAGTATGTGAGCTAGTGACCTCTACTAGACCAAAAATGCTGGTAAAAGCTGTATGAGCCAAAGTGGCTTCACACAAGAATTTGCTGCAACTGCCTCTCTGTATACTCCACTTTTTTCCATTACCTGAGGAATTCCTGTTCCTCTCCCCATTACACACAGCTTCTCTTTTCCTTTCTCCCACACAGTGACATTTTCTACTTGACACCCACACATATCATTAAAAGTCTCTGGACAGTTCATGCTGTGCCCTTCTTCCAGAGGCATCTGGTAGACTTCTAATCAGTCATACAGAATGTTAAGTCTTGTCAGCAGATTCACAGGTTGGGGCAGGATTTATCCTCAAAGGTCTGTGAAATCCACAGGTGAAGGTTTGAATCCATGGACAGTTGCATAAGACACAAACTCCACTACACTGCAATCTTAACTTCCCTCTTAAGTAGGGAATTCTTTCCATAATAATATATTTTCCTTTTCGATGCAAGCAAGCATTAAACCACCCCCACACCCAACCTTTTGTAGTAAAGACTAGAATTAATTTTATGCATAGGGAAATAAATTAAGTTTTTAAGCCAAACAGCAGGATTTGAGAACATTTTTTTCTTGGAGAAAGTTGTTTTTTCTTATAGTACAAACTTAACTATATCCTAAAAGAGCAATACAGCAAAACAGAGAGTGCATGGCTGAATAATTACTAAGTTACCACACAACGTTATGAGAAATTAAGTCAAAAGCCAAATATGAAACCACTACGGAAATTCAGCAATTCCATTTCCTGAAGGTTAACTGCCCATCATGCTTTATAATCTCCAAATTAATACTACATTTTAAAATAATGGCACCGATGCCTTTATTCATCCAAGCAAGCAAGCAATGCAACACACAGAACAAAAAGATAAGATTTCCACTCAGGAAATCTACTCCTAGGTTGCATTCATTTCCTAAAAGCAAACAATATATAACCTAAATCTCTTGAGCAAATAAAAGTGCTCCTTGAAGGTCTACGGCTCAATCAAGGTAATGTTAACAGCAGGGGGCAGCAGGAGCCTTCTCTGCAGCTCTGTTTAATTCCTGAATATCCTGCAAATTCTGTGCCCTTATCTTTTCATATTCTTGTAAGTGGCTTTTTTTAATACATCCCAAAGCCTAGGCTCTGTCATCCTCTTCATTATGGGATATCAGAAGGGGCTTAAGCTGCTGGCTCCAGTGCAGGTATGAGTGACAGGATGAAGGCGAACCATCCTTGGTGAATCTCGGGAGAAACAGAAATATCCATGCTGACTAAGCCTCAAAACACCAGAATGTACAAAAGGAGATGATTTGATATTGTAATTATACCTCACTGGACAAGTCTTACAGACAATTCAGATTCATAGGTGTCCCTTAAGATTTTGTGATATGTTATATAAACTATTCTGTTTTCATGTTTTTAGAACCAAATGGAGACTACACTGTGACAGCTTGTTAAATTAATAACCGAGTAAGCAAGTTGACACGAGGATATTAATTCCTCATGGCACAGGGGCATATATAAACACCTTGCAACATAATCCTATTTATTGTCACACATAGGTTTTCCAGGGTTCACATTCGGGCATTCATTTTCCTGGTTTAAAATTGTAAAAAGGAAGAACACAAATATAACAGAAATAGTTTTGCAGGAATAAAAAAAAATGGGGAAATCAACCATCATGAAGTCACAGGTCAAAAATAGTACTTTGAGATTTATCCACTGTATTTTCCCCTGCTGCATGTACTTCACAAAACAATAAATATAATGCAAATAAATGTTTATGAACTAATAATATTGTGACTGCAAAAATTATTAATTGCCATGCAAAACTAGCACCCTGAAAAACCTCACCAGAGTTAACAAAGGAGTGGACCAAAAGCTTTTGAATTAGTATGCAGAACAAGGCATATCTTCCTTCATAAAAGTGAAGCTGCTCTCATGAAATTTTCAAAATGGTGTTGGTAATCTGCTCACCTGCAGCAAAGAGCATGACTGCAACTGGTCTGTAGAACCGCCTCCGAGATCCCACGCAGATGGAGATCAACCCAACCAGGAAAGCTATAAGAATAATGGCAGCACCACCCAAGAGCAAAGCAAGAGTAGCTATCTGCCAATCTAGGAAGGGGAAAAAAAAACAGGAAAAAAAATAATAATACAATTTCAGTAAAACAAGACCATAGGACTGACAGAAAGAACAGAATATGTGGAAGAGGCTCAGAATGGAGGCAGCATCAAGGCTCAGGTAAATATATGTTCAGCTGTGCTTTAGATTTCTTTTCTCCTAATTAATGATACACCTTTATACCACAGACGCAACTCAGGAGCAAAGTACCACAATCTCCCACACTTCTTCAAGGCCTAGTTGGCCTCATTGGGATTTTGCCTCGAGTAAGTCTGAATAATTTGGTCCCCTGTATTATGTCCAATTTAGAATCAGAAATTAAGGCTGGGTCAGAATTAGATAATGTGTGTTGGATGACTCCCAGTCTGTTGTGACTTTCTCACAGAAGAGAGTGAAAGTCAGACTCTACTTGAGCTGATTAGGATAACATAGGAAGATAAATGCTTAGAGGTTTATCATATACAACTGTCACTTTGAAGTACCAAGGCCACATAATATGAATAACAAAACTAAGATAAAGGTAGGAGAATGTTCAATGAATAATAATAATAAAAACAATATTCAACACACACAAAAAAAGGTGGAAATCAAGCCCTTATAAAGGCAGTAATGATCATTAGATGCAGACAAAGTTAAATCTGAAGTCCATTTTAAAACATCAGTTATCCTAAAGTTTCAAGATTCCTTTCTTCCCCTGAAAGCAACTTCTGGATATGGCCCAGTGTATTTTCTAGTTATTTTCATACATAATGTATGCAGTGATGAACAACATCCTGCAGACTTAAATCACATAAAACTAAATCCATTTTCAACCTGATGGCCATCATGGGTCTATACAACATCCAAGTTTTAACTTAGCTTCTGTGAGATTTTGGAAAGGCACAGGCTTTGTGCTGTCTCTCTTTGCAAAAGAATATGTAAGACCTCATCTGTCTCAAATAGTGGATATCAAGAAGAAGAATGAGATCATCTTTTACTGTTTATCACCACTGCTTAGCAGTTCAAGGAACAGGATGAAAAATCAACTTGTAGAAAAAGGATCTATGTATCCAATTCATCTCTTATTACTTGGAAAATACTAGCACTTACACGATATTCAGAATAAAATGTCCAAATGCATTACATAGTTCAAAGAAAACGAGATTATTTCCAAAATAAATTTAGAGATCTTAGTTAATTAAATAAGAACAACAACAAAAATCTACCTTTTTTTTTTTTTTTTTTTTTAAAAGAGAAAAACACTTTAAAATTAATTTCAAAACCTTTAGAAGAAAAAAAAAAAAAAAATAAAAATAACAAAATGAAAAGGAACATTTGTAAAAGCCAAAAA